>JAVXUO010002728.1:0-49755 GCA_033065855.1 Escallonia rubra
ATGGCAAAGGGAAAGAGGTTATGGCTGAGGGGGGTAAATCTAAGGGCAAGGGCAAAGGGAAAGAGATTATGGTTGAAGGGGATAAATCCAGGGGCAAGGGCAAAGGGAAAGAGGCTATGGTTGAGGGGGATAAATCCAAGGCCAAGGGCAAAGGGAAAGAGTTAGTGCTGGATGTAAGCATTGAAGATGTTCATGAGTGGTTTGACTCTGACTCTGATAATGAAATAGCATCAGACTACCCTGAGTTTGACCCTGAAACTCAGGGGGAAAAGCCATATTTTGAGGTTGGAATGATATTTGCTGACAATAAGGTATTCAAAGATGCTGTCAAGCAATACTCAATCAATAAAGTAAGGCTAATTAAGTTCACAAAGTACATGAGAACCAAAATCAGGGATGTTTGCAAGTCAGAAGACTGTGGGTGGTTTGTATATGCATCAGCACATGATAAGTCCACTTCAGTGCAGGTTAAGACAGTGGGGGAAAAGCACACATGTAGTATAAAACACATTAATAGGGTTGCAGGTAGCAAATGGCTTGCAAAGAAGTACATGGATAGATTTGTGGTTAACCCAAGTATGCCTGCCAAGGCATTGAGTAAGACAGTGTTTAGATAGCTCAAATTGAAGGTCAAGAGAACCACTACTTATAGGGCCAAGGCATTGATTCAGACAATGATAAATGGGACAGTAGAGGAACAATATGGTAAGCTTTGGGATTATCTGTCAGAACTAAAAAGGCTTAATCCTGGGACCATTGCTATGATGAAACTTGATGAGCAGAGTATCATTGATGGACTGACAGGTTTGAAAGGGTTTACATATGTCTTGGCCAAGTAAAAGCAGGCCTAAGGTATTACAAGAGGATTATTGGGGTGGATGGCACACATCTAAGTGGGAAAAATCCAGGTCAAGTGTTAACTGCTGTGGAAATTGATGTAAACAATTACATGTACCCTATAGCATGGGCAGTTGTGGAGTCTGAGTAACAGCAGTCATGGATGTGGTTTTTGGATTTTTTACTTGATGATGTGGGGATACATGAATCCAACCAAGAACAGTGGACTTTCATATCAGATAAGCAGAAAGGGTTGGTTTATGCACTTGAAACATTGGTCCCAAGAGCTGAACATAGGTTCTGTGTTATGCATTTGCATGCTAACTTCAGGGATGTAGGTTTTAGGGGAAAGAAGTGGAAAGATCTTTTATGGAGAGCTCCTTTTGCATCAAACAAGAAATATTTTGAAAGAGCAATGAAAGAGATGGGTGATGAGGACCCAAGCAGTGTTCAGTGGCTTGCTGATAAGCCACCATCATAGTGGGCTAGGTCACACTTTAGTACAACCCCCAAGTGTGATCTCTTAGCCAACAACTACTGTGAGGCTTTCAATGGGGTAATTGCTCATGACAGGGAACAACTCATTCTGACATTACTTTAGGGCATCAAAACTACTGTGATGAAATGGTGGTGTATGAATAGGGAGACAACATAGGGGCAATGAAGAGGGGCTTTGTGTCCTAAGATAGTTGCCATCTTAAAAAAATGACAAGGGTGCAGGAAACTGCATTCCATATCACTCAGTGCCTTAAAGTTTCAAGTGCAGCATGTATGGGGGAGTACATTTGCAGTAGATGTGCCTAATGGCACATGCAGTTATATGAAGTAGGATTTGAGTGGAATACCTTGTTCTCATGCCATAGCTTATATGTTGTTGAAAGACTTACAACCTGAAGATTATGTATCTGAGTAGTACAGGAGGGAGACATATTTGAAGGCATATGAGCTCATAATCAACCCTATGACCAGCTCTGACATGTAGAATTCAAGTGGATTGGGTGGAGTGTTACCCCCATTGTATAAGAAATAGCCAGGGAGACCCAAAATAATTAGGAGGAAAAAGGCTGGGGAGAAGAAGGATAAACATGAAAGTAAATTGAAGAGGGTGAAGGGCATGTCCCTGTGTAGCATATGCAAACAGAGAGGGCATAATAAGAGAAAGTGTCTAGTGAGCCCTTTGGAAACAAGCACTGCAGCAGCAGACCAAGCACGTGTACTTTATGACCTACATGTGCATTCATTCCAAATTTTGAATTCTTGCTTTTACAGCTTTATGACACTTTGGTCTACTTTATAACAGGTGCAAGTGGATCTACAGGTGCCTGAGGCCCAACCACAAACTAGTCCAAAAAATGCACCTTCACCACATACCGTTGCTTTTATCAGTCAAACCTAACTTTTTTAGTCAATAATGATATCATAATTATTTTTGTAGGGTAGTGAGGACACAAGTGTTAGAAAGAGAGGGAGGCGAGGGAAGGAACCATTTGTCAGACCAATGAACAAACAAGTGCTTACACAAGACCCCACTACTCTGGGTGAGAAAGAAGAACATGTGTCTGCACAAGACCCCATGCAAGTGAGAGAGAGACAGGAACATGTGCCTGCACAAGACCCCAGTGTAGTGGGTGGGAGGAAGAAAAGTGTGCCTCTAGCAGACCCCAGTGCATTGGGTGGGAGGAGGAAGGGGGTGCCTGCAGCAGCACCAAGTGCAGTGGGTGGGAGGAAGAAATGTATGCCTGCAGTAGAACCCAGTGCAGTGGGTGGGAGGAAAAAATGTGTGCCTGCAACAAAACCCAGTGCATTGGGTGGGAGGAAGAAAGGTGTGCATATAGCAGAACCCAATGTATTGGGTGGGAGGAGGAAGAGGGTGGTACCTACAGCAGAACCCAGTGCACATAATGGGAGGAGGAAGGGGGTGCCTGCAGCAGAACTCAGTGCAATGGGTTGAAAGAGGAAATGGGTGCCTGTAGCAGCACCAAGTGCAGTGGGTGGGAGAAGGGTAGGAGTGCCTGCAGCAGAACCCAGTGTATTGGGTGGGAGGAGAAAAGGGGTGCCTGCAGTAGGACCAAGTGCATTGAGGGTTAGTCCAAGGAAGAAACATGCAAACCCTTCAGAGTCAAGTCAGGACCAACCACAGGCTTCAGCAGAACCCAATGCAGTGAAGGTTAGTCCAAGGAGGAAACAGGCACCCCCTTCAGAAGGGAGTTAGGGTCAAAGTGCTGTGGACACCCAGGCTGTGGGAAAAAAAAGGGAAAGACCAGGAAATACAGACTCTGGGAGTGTTGACAGAGTAAAGAAGACTAAATTGAGTAAGTATAGCCTTGGAGGGCCTCCACCCATACCAGTTCCTGTAGGAAGCAAGAAAGTTAGGTTTGTATTTCCTGAGACCAGGGCTTCTACACCAACAGCAGCTATTGCAGAGGTAGAACAAGAGCAAGAGAAGCAAAGGAATTCCAGGGCAAGCACTTGGCAGAAACATGGCAAGTAGTTGATGTACAGGGCACTAACCTGATATGACAATGTAGTTGATGTTTTTTGGATGTTAATATGTTAGGTTAGGTATTCAGAATGGAACTTATTGTAAACTGGGGGTACTTATATGGTGTATTGAGTAAGATTTTGTACTTAATTGGAATAGTTAATATAATTAACGTACTTATTTGGTACACATGAAGTATGATAGGTACTTGTTTGGTACAATACTATTCTTCAATATAGGATATGCCACCAACTGTGCAAATAAATGTTTAGGGACTTATTTGGTACATCAGATTTAGGAAAGGTGCTAATTTGCTACAAAGTAAGTGTAGGAACTGAGTATTTCTTTTAACAAGTTCAGGTACTAATTTGGTACGATTTAGTTCTTACAGACACTGCTTTGGTATGTCTTAGTTTTGAATTTTGATACTGTTGCTTTTCGTCAAGATCTGTCGTTGCCATCATACAGTCGATAAAACCATGTCCGAGCACCAAATCTGAGCATTGTACGCGTTGATATTCCGAATACACAAATGAAACAGACATCCTTACAACTAAAATACCATATATTTCATTAGCAAAAAGATTGTTTGGTACATGAGATGAGGAATTAGATTTGATACTCTGCTATTGTTCTTCTTAAATAGAGCCAGATCTACAGATTACGGCCCTTCTTCAACAACATTCCTCTTACTCCCACTGAATATCCGCATCAGTATTACAACCCATGTCAATGCAAGTGCAGCCTTCAGCCAACAATTCATCCTTCTGGCTCGCTCCAATTCCACGTTGACCACTGATAGGTCTCGCCAACGGAATTAATCACAGTGCTGGAGCTGCAAAATCAGTGGGACTTTTGTGAGATGTTTGCAGCGTGGAAATCGCGACACTAAGTAAATTGCAATTCAAGCTGATAGAGCTCCAATATTAGGGTTTTGCAACACTTACCCCAATGTTCTCGCAGCCCCAAAATCTCCTCTCAGGGTTTCGGGTGTCCACGATGTCATAGATCTTGCCCTTCTCGTGCACTGACACAAAGAGGTATCCATGGTCTTCGTGAACAAGGGGGGAAAACCTAGGGTTTCGAGTGTCTTCTGTGTTGTATTTCTTCTTGACCACTAATGGAGGTCGGAGGAGAAAACCCAATTTGTGGGGAATTAATCGAAAGATGAGAGAGAAAGGGGGAACATGTAGAACATGTTTTTGGAGGGAAAGACATCTGATTTTGCATTGGGAACGTAGAATAAAAAAAGGCTGTCAGAGAAAAGGCAAGCCACGTGGCCGTGGCCTGAGCTTTTATGTCCTTTTTTTATTAATGACAGTCCTACCCCTCTGACTTTTTAACGACATCCGTCTTCCGTTAGCTCAGGTACTGATTTGAGACGATTTTTAAAAGTTGGGTACTTCTTTGATACACCTTCAAACTTGGGTACTAAAGTTGTACGTTGGGTAACTTGAGGGTACAATTTTGGGATTATGCCTATTTATTATCATATCAAAAGCATATTCAATGACATTTTTTTTTTATCTTTTTTAATTGCTCAATAGAACATTTGCATTCACTTTTATGGCTGCAAAAGAATTGAATATCGTGCCAAACAAGCAGGAATAAAAGTTCAAAGGCCATTGCAATAAAATGGCCATAACTTTGCACCAAATATTAACAAAAATGTATTATGGGGACATGATATATATATATATATATATATATATATATAATATATATAATAAGCGAAGCGAGAAAGACATTGATGGCTTCTTTGCGCGACACATCATCGCTTCTTTATCTATATAATATATAATAAGCGAAGCGAGAAAGAGATTGATGGCTTCTTTGCGCGACACATCATCGCTTCTTTATATGACACGTCATCAGATTCTTATTTTAAGATTAATTAACTTCTATATAACTAAGTTTTATTTAATTTGAAAACTAATTCTAATCATTCTAAAACTTTAGCGAATCAACATACGAATCTATTAAGACTTCTTTTTGATAATTATGTCCTTAAAATTCGAAGAATAATTTTAATCATTCTAAAACTCTACCTTATCATTATACTAACTTATTAGGACTTAATATTGACTATTATATCTTTATATCTACTATCTAATATGAATATAATAACTCATATATATAAAAAAATGAAAATAATAATTTCGATTTAGAAGAAAAAATTAATTCTAATCATTCTAAAACTCTACCTAATCAATATACTAATCTATTAAGACTTAATTTTGACAATTATGTCCTTAAAAGTGTTTTCTAATATGAAAATTAAAATTCATAGACCCAAAAAATAACTTATGAGATTTAGAATATAAAACATGATCAATTATTCCAAAATTCTACCTAATCAATATACTAATCTATTAAGGCTTATTTCTAACAACTATGACCTTAAAATTCAAAACTAATTCTAATCATTCTAAAATTTAACCTTATCATTATATTAACTTATTAAGATTTAACATTGACTATTGTATCTTTAAAACTACTTTGCAACATAAATATAAAAACTCATATAAATAAAAAAATAATATAATACTTCTGATTTAGAAAAAAAAAAATTTAATGTTACAACTAAGATTAAACAACTTACGAGACTTAGGAAAAAAAATTGATCTAAACGTAGTTTTGATAGGTGCCTTTCAATTTAAATTTGATTATTTTTTGCAAGAATGATAAGGGTAGTACAATTTAAAATTTAATTCTATATATTTTAGAACTCAGCCTAATTCATACACTAACTTATTATGACTTAATTTTAACTATTGTATTTTCAAAATTACTGATAAGTGCCTTTCAATTTAAATTTGATTAATTTTGCAAGAATAATAAGGGTTGTATAATTTAAAATTTCATTAATTCTAATTATTTTAGAACTCAACCTAATCCATACGCTAACTTATTATGACTTAATTTTAACTATTGAATTTTTAAAATTACTCTTTAATGTGAATATAAAAATTCATATATCGAAAAAGATGAAAATAACATATTAGATCTAGAAGGGGAAAAAATAACGTTCTAATTAAGTCAAATGTTCTATATATATATAACACTTAACATACATAAGATAGTCATCTTTAATAATGTGATATATAGATTTAATAAACGAATTATAAGTCAGCATTTTTAAATAAGACCTCACGACCACCAAACTAATTATATCCCATATATAAGAATTTAGAAAAAAAATCAAACTCTTTACTACGATTTATTGTTGAAAAATTCATGGTATAATTATCGCGATATTTTTAAACCTTATAAATATCAATTGTAAAACATTTAAACTCTATGCTACAGACATATTTACGTATTAGGTTCTGATTTTGACTATTAAAACCTTGCTCAGATTGTTATGCAATTCTTTCGTAATATTTGCATACGCATATATATATTTGCTTTGGTTCCTTTGAACTGTAAGTTGAAAAAAGAATGAGTAAATTGTGTTACAGAACCGCCTGATGGTGTAAAAAAAAAAGGTTTAAAGAACGCAAAAATCTAGCCACGGCACTGTAACACAATCTATTTATTATTCTTTAAACTTACAGATTAGAGGAACTAAAGCAAACATATATACCTCGCAAATATTCTGCAACAATTGCATGACCATCTAATTAATCAATACTATAATTTTAGAAGTGTATGAGACGAAAAAATATTCTACTGGATAGCATGTTTGCATCTTAATAAATTGGTGATTTCTTGAAGCAATGATTCATGAAAAAGATAAGAACGGACTTTGACATTTACGATTCCAAAGATTAAGAACTATTAACCTAACTTTTGAAGTTAAGAGACTTGGTTTTGAGATGTTACATGTTGAACCACTAAAAGAGCTTAATAATAATATAGTCTTGACAAATTACTTGAAACTTTTACAAATAAAGTATTAAAAATTTATTACTAACGATTATAGTTTTAACAAAAGTATAAGATACTCTCTTTTTGTTTCTTGAATGTGGTCTGCATTGATACACTTTTTGTAACTTTTTAAAATATTTTATTAATTTACTCGAGCTAGATTTAGGATCCCAAATTATAATATCTAATAACTGAGGCGAGAAATACAATTATAGCTCATGACACGTCTTTGCATTGTATTTCTAATATAATAAGAGTTATAAAAACTAAGCTTAAACATATTAATGTTGCTAAAGATCTTCAAACATTATTTTGAATGGGATTCTTAATTTTGCAATTAATTAAATCGGCAAATATAGTAAACATTTAAATAATAAGCCATATGCAATTCGAAAAAACAAGTCGAAGCATTCAAAATATTCTAACCAATATAGTAAACTATTATGACTTTATTTAAATATTATATATCGAAAGCTCTCTAGCATGAAATATTAACCTGTAAAACAAAAATTACTTAAAATATTTAATAAGAAAAAATAGGTACTATTTCAAATTCATATCTAAGTTTCCTGTAGATTCAAATATGAATATAACTAAATATGTTGGTTTAAAGTTTTGGTCAATAATTTCCTTACTCTAAGGTTTTGCGCTATCCTATTTAGTCGCAATGGTTAAATGCATATTTACTATAATATGCAGATTCTATATGAGATAAATTAAATAAATAGTGTAAATTTAAAACATTAATTATGTGGGCATTTCTTAAATTCAACTAATTTTATGTTGGAAAAGTTTTGAACCAAATTTTTTCTATGGTACTTTTATTGTGAGTAATTAAACTCTTAAGCATTCTAAATTCTATATTAGCATTATACCATTTATGATTTTATGTTAACTTTTATACTTTTGAATATAATTGCATATAAAATCTAAAAAGATATTAGTTATGTTGTGATGAATGTAAATTAAAACTTAGATTAAAAACCTTATTATCTCTTAAGATAAATCTTACTTAGTAAGCATGCTTATTGTATGCTTTAAGAAATCTTGGTTAAATTTTATTCAACAATTTCCTTATTACGAGGTTTTTGAGTTGTCCTATATAGTCATGTTAGTTAAACTTTAAATAATTACCTCATGCATTGATTACTATATTCTCTGTATACTTTGTTGGTGGATTACATTTGCTTTTGTAAGTGGCACATCATCCTTACTTAATTAGTCTATGCTATAAACAAATATATGGGCCAAAATTTTCTTTATCAAAATTAAACTAATACGTAATTAACGTTATGGGTAACACATTCAAAGTACAAATTATATTTAAAAAGTTCTTAGAAAATAATAAAAATGTCTTGAGCAATAGCAAATTGATCTCAATATGTTCTCCGCATAATTTTATCGGTAGAGAATTTACTTTTTCTTTTTTGTTTACTAAATGAACTTTTAATTTTTGTTCATCTACATAGTTACCAAATCAGAATTAACAAATATGCACAAGGACATTGCTTAATGATATTTCACCATAAAGATTAATTTATTTTATTACAAGCGAGTTCAAGATAATAATTAAAATAACTATCTTTGATGAAATAACCATAATAAAATAATAAAATTGTGCATTTCAAAACTACTAAAATAAGTTAATGTTAATAAACAGTCCCGTGCTTGGCACGAGATTCTGAGCTAGTATATATGGTAGCGGATGCCTTAAGTCGGAAGGCGGAATTGGTGGCTATGTCGAAGGCAAAGGGAGACATCCTAGAGAGAATCAAGGAGGGCATGGAGCATGATCCCTTAGCCAGACAACTCTTCAAGCTTGCGGAGAGTGGGCAAACCCAACAATTTTGGGTGGAAGATGGCCTTCTCTACACGAAGGGCCAACGGGCGTATGTTCCCAAGTGGAACAACTTGAGGAAGAGGATCATTCGAGAGTGTCACGACACTCCGTGGGCAGGCCATCTGGGGCAACGACAGACATATGCCTTGGTGGAGGCGTCATACTATTGGCCCCAAATGAAGGACGAAGTGGAGGCGTACGTGAAGACTTGTCTTGTGTGCCAACAAGACAAGGTGGAGAACCAATTGCCAGCGGGACTACTCGAGCCTTTGCCCATCCCCGCACATCCGTGGGAAAGTGTAAGCATGGACTTCATTACATGCTTGCCAAGGTCGGAGGGATGTGGCTCGATTATGGTTGTAGTGGACCGGTTTTCCAAGTACGCAACTTTTGTAGCATCCCCAGCCGACTGCACAGCAGAGGATGCAGCTCGGTTATTTTTTAAGAACGTGGTGAAGTATTGGGGACTACCGAAGGTTATAGTAAGCGACCGAGACCCAAGGTTTACGGGGAAGTTTTGGACGGAGTTGTTCAAACTCCTTGGCTCGGAGCTGCACTTCTCAACGAGCTTTCACCCTCAAACTGATGGACAGACGGAACGGGTGAACGCTCTACTTGAGTGTTACTTGCGGCACTTTGTTAGTGCCAACCAGACGGATTGGGCGAGACTTTTGGACGTGGCTCAGTTTTCGTACAATTTGATGAGGAGCGAGGCCACGAACCAAAGTCCTTTTGAGATTGCCATAGGGCAACAACCGCTCACTCCCCTTGCATTGGCGGGTGACTACAAGGGGAGAAGCCCATTGGCGGCGCAAGTGGCAAGGTCATGGAACGAGCAAGCAGACGTGGTGCGCTCTTACCTTGACAAAGCTGAGGGCAAGATGAAGAAGTGGGCGGATAAGAGACGGCGGCCGAAAGAGTACAACCTTGGGGACATGGTGATGTTAAAGCTGCTTCCGCAACAGTTTAAGTCCTTCAGGAAAGTACACAAAGGGCTGATTCGAAAGTACGAAGGACCCTTTCCACCACAAGAAAATATGTATTTGGCGAGGAATTTTTAGCGACGGAAGGTATTCCGTCGCTAAAAATGTCTTTAAGCGACGGAATATACCGTCGTTAAAACTCCGTCGCCAAATACTATTACCAACGGAAGACACCGTCGGTAAAAGTATTTTGCAACGGAGTTTTAACGGCGGACTTTTAGCGACGGATCTACCGTCGCTAAATATTTTTATAAAATTAGTAATTTTGAGTTTTTTTTTAAAATTATTTAAACGACGGAATAAAACCGTCGCTAAAGAGTCTGTCGCAAAAAGTCTTTATAATAATACATTCACCGACGGAGTTTTAGCGACGGTATTATTCCGTCGCTAAATATCCTCCATTTAAAAACCCATCTGGTTTCTTTCTCTCTCCCCGTTCTCTCTCTGAATACCTGCTCTCACCCACGCACCGCCGTTCTCACCTCCGGCGACCCTTCTCTACGGCGACCCAGCTCCGGCGACACTCCCGTCCCCCACCCGACGCCGCGCCACCAAGCCTTGCACTCCGGTCGTGCCACAAAGCCCTCCACTGTCGCCGCGCAACGAAACCCACCACTGTCGCCGCGCAACGAAACGGACCACTGCCGCCGCACCACCAACGCCGCCGCCGTCGTACCCACCTCGAGATTTGTATGTCAATTGTCTTCAATTTAGGTTACATGCCCTAAATTATGCCTGGTTTATTTAGATTTGTATGTCAATTTAGGTTCAATTTTTTGTTAATTTGTCAATTGCCCTAAATTAGAGTACTCATCACTAATATACTAGTTATAGTGATATTTAGGTTCATTGTATACTGACTGATACGAGATTTGTACTGCAAGAGTGTATTTGTATGTAAGCTTTTGAAAGCATGCAGAGCTCTTCAGAGTGGCCTTTGAATGGGAAGAAGACATTTAAGGAGAAGAACTTGAGTGTGTGTGTGTGTGTGAAGAGATTAGTGTCAAGATTGTTTTTACGATAAACCTAATGAATTAAAAACAAACATTCGCCTAACTATATGCTACAACGTTCTGTAGAAATTCTGTAGGTTCATCGGTGATAGAAAGTAATGCAAAAGTCTACGTAACCTGCTTACATCTTAACTTATGTGGACAACTATGCTCAATCAGTTTCAAACACCTTTCCATGGTTATGACTTAATCCAAATATAGTAGTAGTAGTAGTAGTAATTAGGTGTGACATACTTCAGTTTGTGGTGCAAATATCTTTCAATTCGTAGAGAAGTGTACGTAGATGTTAAATGGTGCGTTGCATGATGCATGCACATGGGGTATCGAAGTGTACATTGGTTTACTTCTTAACAAAGGTTATTTGTTAAGATTGAGAGATGGCAAGACGTAGGCTGGACATGAAAGCCAATTTAATTAGATCCTCCTCCTCAAATGGATACTGTTAAATAAATAAAATGTTAGAAAAGAGAGAGACACATATCGATCCTCAGCGCATATGGTGGAGGGAGATGCAGCAGAAGCAATGGCGGATGTTGTGGATGATGCTTTTGATATGCCGAGGCACGACATTGCATTGCGTTTGCAGAGAGAGAAAAAGGGAGATAAAACTGGGGGGCCCTCCACCAACCAAACCCCCATAGCCGCCCCACCTCCCCTCCCCTCCCCTCTTTCTTTCACACACATACACACACACACGAACAAAACAAGTAGCGACGACTAGGAGCGCTTGAGATCTTCTGATGTACTCTCGCCGTCTCATTTTGAGTGTCATGCTTTCGACTTTAGTCGGTTCCAAAGTATATAGCAAGCTAGTGCATTACATTTTCTTATGTATTATCCCTAAAAAATAGGGGGGCACAGCATTGCATTGCGTTTGCAGAAAATGTGTAAGTTTTATGACTTGCTAACGTATTTAATTTTTGCTTCCTTAATCAAAATGTAAAGTCAAACAAGACACTCAAAATGAGAGGGAGAGAGTGTCAATTTTACTAGGAAGATTTTGGGTGCAACCTCTGTGAGAGAAATAGCCTACGAATCCCTATTCAGTGACCACTAGTTATAAGTAGATATTGCTAGTGACATTTGTTGCAGACATCATTAGAGACAAATTTTAACAGCAATTTTTTAGTATCCCTATTTCGAAGTTACTAAGCATATTTAGCGACCATCATTTATCGCTATAGGGAAACAGGAGAGAGGGGAGGAATTATAGGCTTTTCCTACGTTATTGGGTTGCAACTACAGATTTTCTTTTGAGTAATGAGTTTCAAGCAGCAAGAATATCAAAGGATTGAACAAATTAAAAGACTACAAAAGCATTTTAGCGACATTTGAAAGCTGCCAATGTGACTAACACACATCTTGTAATCTTTGCAAATTTGCAAAGGCTGCCACCGAAGTTTGAAGCTACAAGTGAAGTGGATTCATATGCTTGTAGGCAAAAAAGCGGATTATATTTTGCTTCTTACTCAGGACTTTATCGCACAACAACATTTTGCTTCTTACTTTCCGTGACATAGGTGGCTATTTGGGTGGTGAAATGATGATGTGCGTAGTTGAGATTTTTGTGGTAGTCATTTTAGCTACAACTCATTGTGGCTCTGTTTTTTAGCATCACTTTAACATAATTTGATAGATTTAATTCAGCTATGAAATTGATGCTCGTCGATTGAATAATCATCGATTGGTTTTTCATGTTAAAGTAGGTTAAATGGCTTCTGCTTCGGTGAACAGGGACGTTTCAGTCAACAGGCACTTCTTCAAGGTCATGATGCCTGGTTTTCATACAGAACTTGTATGACATCCCTCTTTCTCTTTATTTCGTGTGTGTTAAAAGTTTTATCTTTGGTTAAAAACTTACATGTCTTACTGTATTATGAATATGTTAGGCCATACCGGTAGCATTTTGGCGATTGCTTACCACATTGAGATTTGAAGCAACTTTAACCAGCCGCAAGGGGTCATGGCTTGTTAAAGTGAGGAAGAAGGTTGGCCAAAAGGTTCTTTGCTTCGAAGAGGGTTGGAACGAATTCGTGCAACAACATGACCTCCATCTAGGAGACTTTGTAGTCTTTCAACACATGGGGCAAATGCGTTTTCAAGTCAGCGTGTTTGATCAAAGCACTTGTGAAAAGCATTTCCCCTAATGTTGAATTCTGAGGCGTAATTAGACAATATTTTACATTAATCGCATCGGATATGTACATTTTGAACAATGTTGTGAACATTGACTATTTGTTTGATAATTTTAGGTTGTTAATTGTGACTATTCAACGATGATTTTAGAATGTTAATCGTGCATTTAATATATTGAGATTGTTGACGGAGGATGGGACCCAATTGGTTTGAATTTTTTATTACAGGTTTGGGCATTAAAAAATTAAAAAAAAATTAAAAAAATGACTTTAACTTTTAGCGACGGATTAATTCCGTCGCTAAACATTTTATCCCGTCGCTAATTTCGTAAAAAAGAAAATAAATTAAAGTACGTAAAACATAATTAACGACGGATATTCCGTCGCTAATTAACAAATAAATCCGTCGCCAAAAGTTCTATATTAGACGACGGATTTTATAATTCCGTCGCAAAACTTTTAGCAACGGCCTTTTATACGAGGGACTTTTAGCGACGGTAATTCCGTCGCTAAAAGTTTTAGCGACGGAATATAGGCCTTTAGCGACGGGAAAATCCGTCGCTAAAGACCTTATTCCTTGTAGTGTTCCCATCGTGGCAAAAGTTGCGAAAGTGTGCGATCGATTGGACTTGCCGCCAAAGTTGAAGATTCACCTAGTCTTCCATGTCAGTTTACTAAAGCCTCATTATGACGACAAGGAAGACCCAAGCCGTGGAGAGAGTCATAGGGCACCAACAGCAGTGGTGAGGTCCTATGACAAGGAGACCGAGTACGTGCTTAGCGACAAGATCGAACGAAGACGAGGTGTTCCACCAACGCGGCACTACTTGGTGAAATGGAAGGGATTGCCGGAGAGAGAAGATACATGGGAATCAGCAAATGGTCTTTGGCAGTTCCAAAACATCGTAGACCGATACTGCGAGGAGGTTGCGACGAGGGCGTCGCAAGATTTGGTGGGGGAGAATGTCCCGCATTTTTTATATGGAGGCTAATTTTAGAAGAAACGCCACGTAGGAGCTCATTAGGCGCTTACGGGACGCTTTGTGGACGCTTACTTGGCGATTAGAAGGTAAGGCTTCTGGAAGGTTCCAGACTTCTCTACACTATTCTATTTTGAACATGTGTGAATATTCTAGAGTAGGAAAGTATTCTAGAATACTAGAGAATCTTGTACATATCTAGAGAATTCTAGAAGCATAATAGGATCCGTAGGATCGAATGTATCTCCACCGTTCGTTGAGGAGGTGGACTAGTATAAATAGCTGAGGCCTCACTTGGCCAAAACACACAAGTATTCTTGTACACAAGCAATACAAGCATACAAACTCTCTCTCTATTATTCTTCTTGGTGTGTTCGCACCTAGCATCGCCCAGCCCGAGTGGAAGGCTGACTTAGCACAAGCAAGGGGCTTGTCCGCTAAGTGCCGCACGGTTTCGACTTAGAGAAGTTCGGTTGTACACACATATCCGAGAGTCCCTTGCTTTGTTTTAGCTTGCCTGTTTAGCTAGATTGCACATTGTGGATGCAAACAAAGCCTTCAGTAAGTTGTAACGATGATTTTGAAGTAATGAGAATATTTGGGACCGTTTTGCCCTTGTGTTGAAATTACTTCTTTGTGCACTGTTTTATGCAATGTTGATGCACTGATTGCTGTAGATTGTTGAGATTTGTTGGCGGACTCTTTTTGCAAGAGGCATATATATATATATATATATATATATTGCACTAAAGTATTCATTTGTGAAACCAAACAATTAAGTATAACATTGGGGATGAATTCTTTAGCGGTGAATCAAACACGTTTATTATGTAGACGATACAATTACAGTAACATAATGATTCAAACTATGAACCAAACAGGCCCTTAGCGCTTTTGTCACACCTCCCAGAATAATATACGCTCAAGATTAATAGATCATACCACAAATCAATGCGTCAAAATCTCATGAGTTTAAAGAATGCCATAGCCACAAACACGCTCTCACTTTTTCTTTTTTGCTAGTCACTAAATATATCAACACCCAAAACTGAGAAATGCACATAAAATTACTAACGCATGGACAAATGAATCTTTACGGGACCAGATTTTTGGACAGCAGTTGCAAACATTACGATGATAGCAACGTATCTAGCTTTAAGCCCATTTGGCCAAGAGGGCCATACAGCCGGCGCCAAAAAGAAGGGAAAGATTAGCCAAAAGCAGAAGCTTGTCATTTCCTTGCATTCTGGGACTCATGAAGTCAGCAGAAAGAAGATCCACAAGTGCCATATAAACTAATATTCCTGCTGATGCTGCATTGAAGATCCCTTCAACGATCAGAGCGTTTGTACTGTTCTCGTCGTATATGCTTGCTACTCCTATTCCAATTGCTATCCCAACTGGAGTTGTAAGAGAAAAAAACACCGCCATTACTGCAACAGCGCGGGACTTGAACTGTGCCTACAAATGCAAAAGGTTGTAAGAAACGAAAAATGTCATTCAAGTACTGTATTGGTCTAGTAGGCCAACACTGTTCAAATAACCCTTTCTCCCTCTACAAATAATTAAATTCCGAGTAGTCATATTATCTTGAAGAAAAGTTAGTCGTCTGAGCACATTAGATGTTTTTGGTCTTTATAAATAAATATATCTTGGAGTTGGAAAGGTATAATTGAGGTTCACATCAGCAGTGTGAATGTCTTGACATATGTGAGGCACAGTTGCTGTCTCATGCATGGACCATCATTGACAGGGCCTGTACGTACCCAAAGAATCTAAACATGCACTGACCTTCCGCGAACCACTAGTCAAATACAATTATAGTCCCATCTCGCTTAAAAGTTAAAGATTTGAGACTCTCATGCTGCTCTTAGAGGAAAAGCAAGGTGACTTGTCCAAATCTTTACTATCGATTGTGTTAAGGAATGCGGACTTCGAAATGCAATCCTTAAAGTGCTTGAACAGTCAAAATTAGGCTCAGATTGGAACTTGAAAAGGTAAAAGTAAAGTTTAGGAATACGAAAAAATTACTCATTATAAAAAATATATTAGTATACCAAGAGAATCATGTATGACAAATAAGTTCTAAGATACACGTCTTTATTATTCATAGATATTCAAATGTATGATAATTCATGTAAATCGATCATATTTCTTTTGAATACGGTAACTGATATCTTCCACTAGTTTTTAACATTTTTTCCTAAGACTCTAATCGACTCGAAACATTCAATGTCTACTCTTCGCATGATGTTTCATGTCACCCAAGATGGATGCTTTAGCGACAACATGAGTGAATTTGGTGTTAGTGGCAAGATGAGGGTGTAAAGAAAAAGCTTTCGGCCGCACCATGTGTTAATTAACTCCTGATATCGTAGTTTAAGACTTCTATCAATACCTGGGAAATGCACCCGCCGAGACCCATTCCCTCAAAAAATTGATGGAAGGTCAAAGCAGCCACAAGTGGCCTTATTGTCTTCGAACTTTCGGAAGCACCCAAGGAAATACCAATAATCACTGAGTGCACAATAATCCCCAGTTCCAGGACCTACAAAACGGATATAAAAAATAAGATACATATGTCATCTTTAGACTACATTCACCGTAATGTATAGCTAAACATTTGAGGTCGATTTGCGTGCGATGTACTAAATATTCTGCATTTGAAATAAGTAAAAAAAGATGCTTTCCACATTTCAAACCAAAAGTACAAGTGTAGCCTTTACGTGCTTAAAGTTTGTATAATATCTAATAACAAGAGTGAGAAAGGCAATAAAATGCAACGAACTACGACACATCATCAAATTATGTTTCTTATCAAAATTAGTACTTATAAAATTTGTATGCTAAACATAAAAGTGTCGCTAAGGTCTCAAATACTATCTTGGATGAAGTCGTTAATTCTGAAACAATTAATTTCAATATATATCTTAGTAACCTACCTAATACTAGTATGTTAAGAGTTAACTTTGACAATTATATATCCTAAAAAGCATTATTTTACATGAAAACAAAGACCCATAAATCCATAACAGGTAAATAACTTATGATATTTACAACCAAAAAAAAAAAAAATATTAGATCAGACAATTAAGTTAAACGTGTTTTGCATAAACAAAATGAAAGTTGTCTTGGAACGCCCAGGCACAACGCGTTGCGGTCGTGGTTTCACGTGATAGATGTGCGAGGTTGTTAGGTGCGTGGGATTGTCAGGTCCTAATGGGACCACGTGTTAAATACAATTCTCTAATAATTTAAACAGTCTGACATTATTTTTTTTTATTATTTTTTTTTGGTTGGGTGGGGGAATGGGAATGCCTAATATGACTTCTGCAAACGATGTATAAGTACTTCAGAATATCCTCGGAGTTATTTTTGCCTAATACTTTAGCAATTTCTGGTGCTTATTAAGTTACAACTACTCTCCTAATATACTCTTGCTCCTTATTACGCCAAATGTAATAATACAAGGAATGGAGTTGTCAATGGGCCGGGCTCGGGCTGGACCGCGGCTTGGGCTGCCCAGCCCGAGCCCAGCTAGCCAAAAAGAGGGCCCAGGCCAGACCGGGCTTCGGGCCTTGGGAACTGGGTCGAGCCCAATGGGGGGATATCCTGGCCCGGTCCAAGCCCTAGGCCCTAACTTTAAGGCTGGGCTTGGGCCATGCCCGGGCTTGAATACAAAATTATTATTTTCTTAAATTTCTTTTTATTCGTGTTTTATGTTATGAAAAAAATTGAATTTAAGATAAATTTATTCATAGGCCCTCCCTCCTTTAATCTGGGCTTAGGATCGGGTGCTATATATATATATATATATATATATATATATATATATATTAAAGATTAATTTGAAATAAGCTTGTAAATAAGCTTATTAGAAAAGAAAGTGAATTGAATTTCAAATCTAATTCTAAATTTGAAATAAAAATCCTAAAAGAATTGGTTTCAAACAGACCCTAAGTTACGTATGCTATTTAGAACAAAAAAAAGGATATAACTAATAATGATTTAAATAGGGATAGAGGCTTTATTTTTGAATTAATTTTACAGGAATAACAAGGGTTATATTGGTAAGCCAAATGTAACCAAAAACTAATATTACTAATCATTTTAAAACTCAACCTAATCAGTAAACTGACATATTAGAACTTAATTTTGACTATTGTATCCTTAAAATTACTTTCTAATATGCATATAAAATTTAGATACCAGAAAAACAAAAATATCATATTATATTTGGAAGAAAAAAATGATGTTACAATTGAAATACAAACAACTCATAAAACTTAGCACAAAAAATGATCTAACAAGTGATTTAAATTTGGATAGTCCTAAATATTTAAATTTAGTTAGCTTTCGTACGACAATGAGGGTTATATTCCTATGCTTATGTAATTTTAAAAAATACTTTCAATCATTATAAACTCAACCTAATAGATATACCAATTGATTAGGACTTATTTTTTTAATATTATTTTCTTTAAACCACTCCTCAATAAAAATATTAAGTTTATTTACCTAAAAAAACAAAAAATAACCAAAAAAAAATTGAAAATCAGGGCCAGGCCAAACCCGGGCTTTTTCAAGGCTGGGCCGGGCCAGGCTTTTTTCTCCAATTCTTCGGCCTGGCTTTGGCCCTATGGACCAAGGCCGCACTGTTCATCCTTTACGGCTGGCCCAGCCCGGGCCATTTTAGGGCCGGGTCGGGCCTTTTTTAACACCTCTAACAAGAAATAAAGGCAATTTACCTTCATAGTGAGTTCAGTCGAGCGTCTACAGTGAAAATGATAACACTTTAAGGGTACAAAGCACTTGAATCAAAGATTGCATGCACAATGGGGTTACCTGGATGAGACAAATAGTTGGTCTAATGTTCTGCCCTATCCTAAAATAAACTTGTTTACTTAAGGTACAAAAAAAAGTATGACGTCTGCGTGATATGTGGGTTTGATTTTGCAGGGAGCAATAATTCGGACAACATTTATGAGGCTTTTGTACCCGAACTATAATCATTTTGCCTATGATCGATCCAATCTTGAGCTAACATGTATTTTAGGTGTGCCTGCCTTAATGCTATGTGTAGGACAAGCCTTCAAGACAATCCAATCTAGAGCTGCCACGTGTAGAGGCGTGCCTCTTTTATCATTCTACTCACGTTAAGTCCCTTTGAGTGTATTGACCTTGCCATGCATTGGGACTAAATTGGACCTCATTTTACCTGCTTGTCAAAGTTTTCATCCAGCCCCTGCCATGTTTTTTCCAATTCCTCTTTGATCAACACGTAGCGCAAAAACACATGTGAACAGGTTATGCGTCCTTGAATGCTCAAAACTTGTTGCGCGTTGTTTAGTCTTCTATCAAAATTAAGCTAACAGATAGTTACAGTTTTCGACATGCACCTCAAATGTACAAAATATTATCGACATACACTTATAGTAAAAATGTCCCATGCAATGACAAATTGATATCAATATGTTTTGCGCATCTTTTTACCGGTGGAGTCTATTGATTTTTAATTTCTTTTTTTGTCTTTATGTTCTAGATAAACTTCTAATTTTGGTTCTTCGAAACTATATCAATATATTTATTTGCTAAATATTGCTTTTATAGATATTTTACCATGGAAGTCAATTTATTTTGTTAAAAGAAAGTTCACTCACTTAAAATTAAGTTAAATTGTGTTTAACAAAATAAGTATGCAGGATATCTTATTATGTAATTTAAAGCTTAATATGACCGTCTCATGGTTAGCACAGTTTTGGCAAGGATTTGGGGCGACCAAATTTTTGCTGCTATCGGGTTGTAGGAATCTTTCTCCTACCCCGTATATAATAACAATTAACAATCATTCTCTGCGTTTCTATTTTTTTTAGCGTCACTAAATAAAAGTCACTACAAATATTTAGCGACCATTAATTATCACTATATGGGAGATAGTAGAAAGATTTCTCTAATCGGGATAGCAGTCGAAGTTTCTTCTTTCGGGATTAGTCGTAATCTATATAATATATAATAAGCGAAGCAAGAAAGACATTGATAGCTTCTTTGCGCGACACGTCATCGTTTCTTTGTATGACACGTCACCAGATTAATTACTTTTACATTAGTAAGTCTTATTTAATTTAAAAACTAACTCTAATCATTCTAAAATTCTGTTAAGACTTCTTTTTGACAACTATATTCTTAAAATTCAAAAACTAATTCTAATCATTCTCAAACTCAACCTTATCATTATACTAACTTATTAGGACTTAATATTCACTATTGTATCTTCAAAATTACTCTCTAATATGAATATAAAAACTCATATATATAAAAAACGAAAATAATACTTTCGATTTAGAAGAAAAACATTAATATAAAAACTAACTCTAATCGTTCTAAAATTCTATCTAATCAATATACTGATCTATTAAGACTTTGTTTTGACAATTATGTTCTTAAAAATGTTTTCTAATATGAAAATTAAAATTCATAGACCCAAAAAATAACTTATGAGATATAAAATAAAAACGTGATCTAATAATTAATTTAAATTTTGATAGAATCCTAATTTTTATGTCTAAATAATTTGCAGAGTACTCTTAACCTAACTTTTCAAGCTAATAGACTTGATTTTTAAATGAATCAAATTGGGCCCCTAAAAGAACTTAATAATAATATAATCTTGACAAGTTACTGAAAACTGTTACAAATAAAGTATTAAAAATTTCTTACTAACTGCAATTATAGTTTTAGCAAAAGTAGATTTTTTTCGCATAAGATGTAAATCTCTTTTTGTTTCTTGAAATGTGTTATTCATTGATACACTTTTTGTAACTTTTTAAAATATTTTATTAACTTACTTGAGCTTACCTCGAGATCTTGAGCTATAATAATAAATAACCGAGGCGAGAAATGCAATCATGACACCTTATTGCATTGTGTTTTTAATATAATAAGAGTTATAAAAATTAATGTTAAACACATTAATATTACTAAAGATCTCCAAACATTATTTTGAATGGGGTCCTTAATTTTGCAATTAATTAATCAACAAATATAGTGGACATTTAAATAATTAGCCTTACGCAATTCAAAATATTTAAAATTTTCTAACCAATATAGTAATATATTATGACTTTATCGGAATATTATATATCAAAAAAGCTCTCTAACATGAAATATTAACCTGTAAAAAAAAATACTTCAGAGATTTAATAAGAAAAATTGGGTTCTATTTCAAATTCATACTTAAGTTTTCTCTAAATTCAAATATGATTCTAACTTGATAACTATATAGATTAAAAATTTTGGTCAATAATTTCCTTACTCTAAAGTTTTACGTTATCCTATTTAATCACATTGGTTAAATGTAAAAATACCATAATATGCAGATTCTATATGAGATACATTAAAAAAATAGTGTAAATTTAAAACCTTAATTTTGTAAGCTTTTCTTAAATTCAACTAATTTTATGTTGAAAAAGTTTCGAACAAATGTTTTCTATAGTATTTTTATTGTGAGTAATTAACTATTAAGCATTCTAAATTTTGCATTAGCAATATACCATTTATGATTTTAATTATGTTAACTTTTATAATTTTGAATTGAATTGCATATAAAATCTAAAAATATATTATTTATTGTGTGATGAATGTAGACTAAAACTTGGATTGAAATCCTTATTATATCTAAAGATAAATTTTACTTAGTAAGCATGCTTATTGTATACTTTGTGAAATGTTGATTAAATTTTGTTCAGGAATTTTCTTACTTCGAGGTTTTGAGCTATCGTATATAGTCATGTTGGTTAAACTTTTTAAACTTTATATAATTACTTCATGCACTGATTACTATTTTCTCTGCTTCTAAAAATGTCACACCATCCTTACTTTATTAGTTGTGTTGATTAACTTTTATAACATGCTATAAATTTTTGTACATCTATATAGTTATCCAATCAGAATTTACTAACTAAGATTTAAATCTTTGTACATCTATATAGTTATCCAATCAGAATTAGCAGATATGCACAAGGACATTGCTTATTGACATTTGACCAGAAAGATTAATTTATTATAGTCCAATAAAATTCAAGCCAAAATTAAAGTAGGGATAATACCATTTTACTCCCTTGAACTATCCATGTTTTGTTATTTTGGTCCCTGAACTTTAAAATTCGTTAAATCAGTCCCTGTATTTTGTTTTTTTTTTTGGTGCAAAGTCCATGTACTTTGTGCCGTCATCAATTTAGTCCCTCCGTTAGCATTTCTGTTAAAACTCGGGGGTATTTTAGTCAAATAATGAAAAAATATGGGATAATACCATTTTAGTCCCCTGAACTATCCCCGCTTTTTTATTTTAGTCCCTGTACTTTAAAGTTCGTTAAATCATTCCCTGTATTTTGCATCGTCATTAATTTAGTCCCTCCGTTAGCATTTCTGTTATAAATTTAGGAATATTTTATAAAATTATAAAATTGTGCAAGAAATTTTATTATGCATTTCAAGACTATTAAGATAAATTATTGTTAATAAACTGTTTGTGCTTGGCACGAGATTTTGGGCTAGTAATAACAAAAGAAGAAGTTATGGGAAATATTCAAACCTGTGATATGACACGATGGCGAACAAGTTGGGAGGAGCTGGAATCGGCTTCCACGAGTGAGGATCCATGAGAATGACCATGAGTGGCATGCGTGTGAACATGAACATGAACATGCCCGCCATGCTCACCACCAACCTTGTCCTCATCACCCCTGACGGCACTCGGAGTGCGCTTATTGTTGAAGTGAGACTTGACGTAGTACGACGTCGCAAACGTATCGACCATTAGAGTCCCAATCGACGACAGCATTGCGACGAACCCTGCGAAGGGAATTTTCCCCACGGATTCTCGTCAAGACACGGGGATGACAGCTTATCAAATGCATCAGGAAGTACGTGTATGAACCCAGTTGCCAGAATGACGCCAGCGGCGAAAGCCTTGATCACGAAGAAGACATCCTTTTCTGGCCTTAATGCCGGTATGGTCTTGCCCAGTACCGGAATACAGACGCCAACTGCACCGGCAACGAGTATCGAGGCTATAGCGACCAGTTTGTACTTTCTTGCTTGGCTCTTGTCTCGGTCGTCTGCTTCGGCTTCACACGTGCAGTTTCCTCCTACAGCTTTCGTAGGAATAACTGTGACTACAAGCAGTGCCAAGAAGATCAGCGTTTGGAGGAATTTAGGAGCCGAATATGGTTGAAGAGGATTCTTCATGGTGAGTTCGGAATATTTTGTAAGATGGAGGAAATGGAAAGGACGAGGTATACCTATATATCGATACTAAGGTGAAAGAAAATGGTTGCTTGCGTAGAGGGACCGGCGAGCTTTTGCCTCCTATTGGACGCCAAGGCCATCCTCGTACTTGATGAATATTCAAATAAACATATTCTGTTTACTGCCCATTTGTCAACATCATGTAAATTTAGAAAAAAATTGGCTGTCCCAGATGGTGGGAAGATAGCGCTACAAACACCGCTACATCGATTAGTAATGGTCGTTAAGTATATTTAGTGATCTTAAAAAAATATTGTTAAGAATTTTTATTCTCACCGTTTATGAGCGTACTTACTGAATCTGCATGTGATCATCAGCTGATTGGTAACCATATACCCATGAGGAAGAAACTGAAAATGTCACAACTCTTTTGATTAGTTGTCATGTGGCCACTATGTCGACATGATTTCCCTATCAATAAACATACATAAAATTTAATTATAGGAGAAAACAAACAATTAATTCAAGACTTTAATATAGAAATATTCTGCACCCAAGCAAGATTTAATAACCTTATAACTACAAGAATACAAGTAAGACATTATAATAAATTATTTGAAACTAATGCAATTATAGACACTGGATGTACTATTAGTCAGTTATAGATCCAAGCTTAACTCATCCTTCTGTCTTCAAGGAATTTTGTCAGATTTTGTCTTCAAATAATCTTGCCAGATTTGGTAGTACTATCTTCTTTCTTCTGTTGAGAATCTTGTACATATCAGTCTTCTAAGGTCTTCAAGTCGTTTCTTCTGTAGATTTGCTTGAATAAGCTGTCTTTAATGTTATCATTAGGATCTTGTGCATCTTGATATATATATATATATATATATATGTGCCTACAAATGCAAAAGGTTGTAAGAGACGGAAAATGTCATTCAAGTACAGTATTTGTCTAGTAGGCCAACACTGTTCAAATACCCCTTTCTCCCTTTACAAATAATTAAATTCCGAGTAGTCATATTATCTTGAAGAAAAGTTAGTTTGAGCACGCTAAAAGTAATTTTCATAGTTTCCTATTTTTCGTTATTTTTTCTAAATTCTATTATAACATACTTTTATCTGCGGATATTCCGTTGCCAAAAGTCCGTCGTTAATCTAGGCCTTTTAGTGACACAACTTCCGTCGCTAAAGTCCATCCAATTACACTTGAATCAGACTTTTAGCGACGAAATTCCATCGCTAAATGTCAATAAAAAACCATTTTTTTAAATTGTTATTAGTTTTTAAAATTCAAGCCTATTTTCATTGACAATTAATCCTAATCACCAATATAGCACTCTTCTTTAAATTTCAAGCAATACAAACAAAATATAAGTTATACACCAACATCTAACACCCAATACTCAACTACAAAAATTAAATATTCTCCGAACAAATTGTTGCACCAAAAAAAAAAAATATACTCAACTACAAAAATTAAATATTCACCGAACAAAATAAATCACATCATACAAATTTCAAAACAAAATTACATATTTTATTAAAACCAAAAATAGATATCAATCTCCCAAGATACACTAAACTCTTATAGCTTCACGTACTTGATCCTCTTCTCCTTAGTTACACCAATAGTAGCTCCACGTTACCCAATGTAGTCGAGCACCATCTGCATTAGAGCAAAAAAAAAAACTACTCAGCAACGCTCAGGGAAGAAAAAAGAATGAGACGGGTACAAACTAGACGGAATATCCCATTGAACTTACAAGAACTACGGGGCAAGATAAATGGCAAGATAAAAATAATGGGGATTGATGAGGGTACAAACTAGACGGGTACAAACTAGACGGGTACAACTCTTATTCGATTTCATTGGGTTACCTGTAAATGGCAGGATCTTGGATCAAAAGGGGGTCATACGACCTCCTAGGTGGCTCCATCATCTCAAGGACCAGGTCCTCGGGCAACCCGGGCAGTGCTCGCAGCATACAGGCGGCCTCAGGGCTGAGCAGGGCCTGGCATTTCAAGATTTGGGCCACGTACACATTTGGGAGGCCAGTCTCTTGAGCAAGCTCGGCGTAGGTCTTGGCCGACTTACGCTTCACTGCCTGTATTGCACTCACCGTTCTTCGAAATCACATAGGCGGCAGCAGTAGCGGGGGTGGGTACCAGGAGAGGCGGCCAGGGAATAGGAAAGGCGGCGGAGATCGGCAGTCAGGCGGGCAGAGAAGCCTGTGACGGCGCGGTGGTAGGCGTAGAGGATCTTCGACGGGTGTGATGACACTGACCGGACGATGGAGGAGTACCAGTGGCGGTGGGTGGTGTGGCGGAGCGGATGGCGGCCGACGGTCGGCTGTGTGAGTGAGGGAGAGGGAGATCGTGGGGGCATACGGTCGGGAGGAAAGAAAGAGAAGAGCGGCGGGGAATGAAATGAGAGCAAATTAGGGTTTGCTTCATTTATAGTAAAATATAAAAATTATTTTTAAAATAAAATTCAAAAGAAAATGAGAAAATACGAAAAAATATATTTAGCGACGGATTGTTCTGTCGGTAATAACCCGTCGGTAAAAGTCCGTCGCTAAAGACCTTTAGCGACGGAATATCCCGTCGGTAAAAGTCTTTAGCGACGGACTTTTACCGAAGGACAAATCCGTCGGTAAAAGTGACTTTAACCGACGGACTTTTACCTACGGGGAAAATCCGTCGGTAAAAGTGACTTTTAGCGACGGATTTCAATACGTCTCTAAAAATCCGTCGCTAAAAGTTGTTTTTCTTGTAGTGGACGCCAAGGCCATCCTGGGACGTTGATGAATATTCATATAAACATTATTGCCCATTTGTCAACATCATTTAAATTTAGAAAAAATTTTGCTGCTCCTAGATGGTGGAGGACGCTAGCTACAAACACTGATATAGCGATTAGTAATGTTCGTTAAGTGTATTTAGTGACGCTAAAAAAATATTATTAAGAATTATCGCTGTAAGTATGTGTTAACACCAATATTACTAATGATATTTAGCGAACATTTATTCTCACCATTTATGAGCTTAATTATTGAATCTGCCTGTGGTCATCGGCGCGTGGTACGTGTAGGGGTGCAACTTGGACGGGTTGGGTTGGTTTTCAGCCCAACCCAAGAAAACCCAACCTTTTAAAAGCCCATCTCAACCCAACCCAACTTGGGCTTTTTTTAAAAAAAACCCAACCCAACCCAACCCGAGTAAAAATACTATGGTTTGGGTTTCAACCCAACCCAACCCAACTAACATCGAATTAATGCCCATGTAGTGATTTATCGCTTGTAGCAATTTATTTATTTATTTTTAATAATATTAGTTTTTGCTTTTTATTCATCACTTCAAATTGAATGGAGCCTGGCAAGAAAGTGCGAGCCATTTCAAAATTTTCAAAAGTTACAAAAGAAAAAAAGTTGTGTCGTGTGTCAATTTATTCTGAAGTCTGAACACAGCAGTGTACTCGGGATAAGGGGTAACAGAGACATTTCGGAGGTACACTAAGCTACACACAACAGCATCATTCTGAACACCACCACCGTTCCACACAACACCACCGTCGCAAGCCCAACACATTCCACAATTTCGCCGCAAACCACCATTCCAACACCGCTACCTTTCCACGCAACAACGCCGTCGTCAACCCAACGCCGTCGTCAACCCAACGCCAACGCCGCAAACCACCATTTCCCACACCACGGATCGACTTTCCACACTGTTCCTGACCTCATCTTCCTCACCCCATGTTCTCCGAGATTCCCACACTGCCCTTCGTCCACCAAAAACCACAGTTGCCAACACCACCGCTATCGCCATTGTTACGCTACAACCAGTACCGCCATCGCCACCAAACCACCCAAATGAGCTACCGTATTTCGACTACAGACTGTCTGCCTGAGGCAAACCAGTGACTTAGGAGTGTGCCCCGTGAGCTGTTCTCTATCTTATCCTCACTCTCCTCTCCAAACTCCACTTCCCGACACCAAAGGTAGAAGACCTCAACGAGAGTAACAAAAAAAAAATGGCGATCTCGATGTCAAGCTTGACATCATCGTTTGCGTCCCTCTCTTTCTCCTCGCAAATCACTCAGAAGCCCCAAGCCCTCTCGTTCAGTCGACAGAAGCTCCCTCCGCTCGTGATCACAAACCCTAGGCTCTCCGCCGTCGTCGTCGCCTCCGCAGTCGCGGTTGAACCGGAGACCGCCGACCTCAAGAAGACCGTCTCGGCCACCGCCGCCACCTGCGATATAGTCAGTGTCTGACTCTGCAGCTGAACCACGGGCCTCCGAAACTCCTCCACCATGCGCTTCACTTCATCCAGATGACTCCCCTTCAGGGCCTCCGCCGCCGCACCCCAGTTCAACGGATCTGCTTTCACGCAGAACCCATTGCCCAAAACGTGACCATTTCCATTTTCACGAGGCACCTCCATAATTTTTTTTCCTGTTGTTGGCGGTGTCTCCGAATTTTGGAACCCTAGAAATCGATTTGGGCAAAATTGGTGAGGAGTGCCGAATTTTGGAACACTCGTGATTTGAGTCTTTGTAACCTGGTTCTTTTTTTCTTTTGGGTTAGAATGGGTTGGGATGGTTTTAATGGGTTTGACCCAATTCAGCTTATTTAATTATTGACCCAACCCAAACCAACCCATTTTAAAATTAGTTGGGTTTAAATGGTTAAAGCTTGTCCATATTTGGGCTAGGTTGGTTAAAGCCCATCCGAAACCAGCCCAAATTGCACCCCTAGGTACGTGCTCGTGAGGAAGAAAATGAAAATGTCACAACTCTTTTGATTAGTTGTCATGTGGCCACACTGTCTGACATGATTTCCCTCATAATTGACATTTGGATTCGTGGTTGTATGCTTGATATAGCTGGTTTTTGTAAGAAGAGTTCAAGTCGTTATAGATGTCTTCAAGGTTTCATTATCTTGCGAGGAAAAAACAGTCGAGCAATACACCTCTACTACTATTCCGGTGTCTGGCATGATCAGAGGCCGTGATTAATACTCGCACTTTTTATTTTCTTTTATCTTCACCTCATTTGTGTTTTTCTCCTTTTCTAAATAAAAAACCACCACTTCATGCTTGAAATGAAATTGAACACGCCAAAATAAATTTATGCCGTCCATTTCGTATGTAGCCTTATGTAATTTTTAAAGGCTTCCGAGAAGCTTGCCAACCAACCTGAGTTCGTGCACCATCGGTCTAGCCTTTCATAAGTGCGGGAGGGACCATCATTATTCTTAGTCCTAGTACTAGTACTAGTATACGCCGGATCTACCCACTTGGTATCAATCGGTCCCAGCTTGTGCAGAAAATCTGCTAAAAACTTGTGGCCAGAAATAGATAGGAAATTTGGGCCAGTTTTATTGCATACTAAGAGGACTTGGTTAAAGTCACCGATAAGCATCAGATGACGATGTTTGAGAATGACGTTGGGGAGAATGACATAAAGGTATTCCCAAGTAGCCCGCCTCTTTGCGAGACTAGGTTGACCATAGATGAACCCGAAAACTCATTTTACAATTGATTTATCGAAAAAGAAGTTTTAAATTCATTTGATTTATTTCATCTTTTTTTAGAAAAAAGATGAAAATGGGTTTAAGGCTATGGATGTAGAAGCAATTTTTCTGTACCCTCGGAAAAAAAAAAGTTTTGAATTGGGTATTTATCATTGAATATGCAAGTTAACATATTGTATGTCACGCGAAATCGGATATTTGAATAATTCTCCCCTTGGATGTACCCCTAGAAGAAAAACAAGTGGTTCATTTTGGGAGAAAATGTCCTATTTCACCCCTAGAAGAAACTGTCGATGCCAAGCGCCTCAAAGTTGGTTCTAAGTGCCGGAAGAAGTTGTTCACTTGTTGCATCACCCTCGCTCCATCGTAAGGGCTTGGGCACCTTCTTCCTCTTTGGCAACACCGCGATACTATACATGCCTCGTGACCCTTTTAGCTGCCTCCTACAAAATGGCCAGGTCTTCTTGGAGTTCTGCAACTTCATCCTTGAGGATCCCACGGTCAGCTGTCCATTTTGATTTTTAAAAACTATGAATTAGTAGTATCAGGTGTAATATTTTACAGATGAAAAAAGTTATGACATTTGAAATAGCTAGCTACAAGACGTAATGACACAAAAGTCCATCAACTGACCTCCGGAGGTCATGGTTTCACACCATTAATTGTAACCTTTGGAGCAATATCTTCGAAAGGGATGAGCACATTCGGACAATTTGTTGACTTGGATATACATTTTCTTAGTATTTTTATATCTTGATTGTCACTTCACACTTTCTTTTCTTCCAGAATCCATTGGGATGAGCATATGTACAGTTTAATCGCCTACTGCATACCGTACAATATTTGACTCCGGACCAACATTCTTTTTTTCCTTTTTCGGAAGTTTTAACGTTGCAAAGCACAGAACATCCCATTCACAGTGCAGCAGCAGCAGCAGCAGCAGAAAATTAAACAAGTCCCAAAAATGCCCTTCCTTCTCTACTCCGTCCTCCGTACAGATCAACACCCCTGTTTTGAAACATTTCTTCGGTGTATTGTACTTCTGCATCTGTAAATTTGAATATTTTTGCTGCATGTCTTTGCCCGCAATTGTCAAAACAATATTCCAGAATCTCAACTCCTTATAGTACAAGAAATACCCACCGTAAATCAGCTCATGAGTTGAAAGCAGTGAAAATCCCTCTTAAGACTGAGGGGAAACAAATTCCACCACGAGCAACAAAAGTTTCAACTCAAGCGGCCCTCTTAACAATCACAGCAATCACAGTCACCGGCACAGCTACTCTACAGAACCCCAAATATGGCATCAACCAAGGCAGACAATATTTAGCAGAGCTACCAAGAATGATAATGCAAGAAAACATCTCATTTCTTCTGATCCTCCTCATAGTGTTCATCATCATTTTAGTACTCTCCATCTTCATACTCATCATCATCATAGTAGTACTCTTTATCTTCATCGTCGTCATTCTGATTGCCATTTGGCAGTAGACACCTAGGTTCATGCTGTCCTCTTAATCTTTCCTAAATTGTATCCCTTATAGCAGTTCCCTGATAAAACAAATGTGAAAATAAAGTTTCTATATTGAGAACCATGTATGAATATCTAGCTGTCCTTGGATGCTGCTAATTACCATTTTATGGCAACCCTCCTCAAACATCTCAAGAAACCCGGCAACCCAGCGATCAGCATTTTGAACCCACACATTCCGATGCATACCAGCTGTTTTTTCAACGGATTGAATCTGCAAAACAAGGGTAGACTAAATCCAATAAAGAAGGCACTCAACCCCTAATTTAGTTAAGAAACAACAGTGCTCAACTAAATAGAAGGATATCAAGAACACTAAAAATCCTTTGCTGATTAATTAAGTACTTATTCTTTCCATCACAGAGAGCAAGTCTTTGACAAAAACTAGCGAGCTTTTCGTGATTCACAAAGGTTATCCATCATACTTTGCACAAAGGAACATAGTAACCTCAGGTGAATTTGAACAAGTTGTGCTGCTATCAATAAGGTGAGCTAATTTCACAACAATTTTGGCTAAATCCAGACCCTCTTGTCACTAATGGTTAAAAATTGCCACTGTAAATAAGGATATCAACTATGTAGTAACTAGAAAAAGGTATATGCGGCACAGAGTTTGCAGGTGCATGTTTCACACTTTCACCAACTTAAGTTTTCATAAACAGGAGTTCTGAGTGTCATATATAAACCAAATCACATGTAGAATAACATGCGTAGGAGAAAAACATGCACCTAGAAAGAATAAGGCACATTAGTTGCTGCCACCAAGAATAGAAAAGAACCAATAGTAACGTCTGTGGTCCAAAACATGTTTTTCATTATCATTTGGGCTACACAATACTGCATTCCATAAGATAGCAACGAACGGACAAAATTTCTTTTAATACAAATTCTTGAAATTTGAAAATGCACCTTTCTGTTTGGATTCCCTTCCTAACGAAAATGTGAAAAGAAAGCAAGTTGTTTGGTCACGAGTAATGGAAGTGTATTACTTACCAGAAAACATGGTCATGTCTGAATTTGATAAATAAAACGTTAATTTTGTACTTATGTGGACAGAGGAGATGGGAAGGGGATGCTTTTTGGAAATGAATAAAATTATTGGGTCAAATGCATCCACAATTTGAGTTTTAATATGATTTGATGAGTGCTCTGGAAAAGCAAAGTTCTGACAAAAAAAAGGAGGTTCTTGGAAATTTTGAGAAGGATAAGAAACATAGAATTTCCCAAAATCTGTGGCAGGAATAAAGGAAAACTTTATCAACATAATTAAATGTCTACCCCACTCTGTGTCACAAACATCAAAATGTAACCTGTCCATCATGGATGTGCGTGTCTGAGGGCGCGAGTGACTGAGAGGTAGGGAGGAAAAGAGAGAACCAAACTAATCATGAAGACAATTTAAAACATAAATGTACAATAGTCAAGACTAAAAAGAAGTCAACAAACATGACAGTCATCAGTTGACAAAATTGGGCCCATTCACATTAACCACCAATCCTCGTAACTACAGCGGAAGTTAATTATAAAACAAATAAAACAATTCACATTAACCACCAATCCTCATAATGCCAGCTCTTAGGCTTGATTGCAAGACTGTGACTATCGGTCTTTTCCTTTTTCCTCTAACCTCCTGAACATCCAATATGCCATATGTTTGACTAGATTAGGAAGTCAGCTTAAAAGGGGGAACTTTTACAGAGAAGAGGGAAGGAGGCCGAGAGGAAATGCTTTGAATGTTCTTGATTGCTTGTGAATTGTGGCTGCAAGTTTATTGCCTTTTACAAAGGAAGCAGTTTTAGATGTACGCAAGATGAACTTTGGCTAACGTTTAAGCGAGCAATTATGGGATTAAATTGGGAGCCTAGATCTCAGTTGAGTTGAGAAAGGCTAATTTGTGTGGCTTTCTGCCATGACTTTTCTTAGGATGTGCCTTTGGATAGTAGGGTATGATGATGAGGTAGGAGACTCATATATACACTTTAAAAGGTACTTAAACGCGTTCCATTTACCTGGTTACTTTTTTGACTTCAACAGTTCCACGTCTAACCAAGGATCTAACGGAGGATATTATTTGACTTCAACAGTTCCTCCCATATATTTCTTTATGGGAGGCTCTTAGACAGTATATAACCCCCAACTTCTTGGGGTAAAGTCGTCTGGAAGGATAAAATCCGTCTTATTGCCTTCATTCTCTAACTGACCTGCAATGGAAATCTTAGGACTAATGACAAGTTGAAAAGGTAGGGACTTATTGTAGATGATAGGTATGTACTGCAAGTGCCAGTAACACCAAGAATCCCTTAACGACCTTTTCTTTTTTTGCCCCTACTCAGCTGCTATTTGGCAAGTTGTTCTTGCTAGCAACCAATTATACTCTGCCCAGGCCATGAGAGACTAAATTGATTCAAATGACGGGAACCTACGGTGAAGTAACTTTCGAGCTCAGTTTAGAAGCTTTGCCTTTGCTGCTATTGTTTAATGTCAAAATACCTAAAGAACTCAAGACACAAACAGTAGTATGGTCCAAGCTAAGGTGTTGTAATGGAATATACCAAGAACAGATGAACACTGGATAGTACGGTTATCCTTTGCTAGCTCTGTGCATAGTAAGGTTGATATGCGTTAATCTGAATTAGCAAATATAAGAAATACCCTGTACGCATATTGAGCTTTTACTCTTGAATCTCTAAGAACACTATCCTTTCCTTAAAGAAAGAGAAATTCATAGAGGTGAGAGGTGTCAACTTTTCTGAAAATTGAAAAGAAAAACACCTATAAATTGCAACACAATTTCAAGTAAACGAATAAGATATTTAGAGTGGTGAGAGATTATATCATTATTCATCATTCGTTCCTTACAAGCTAGAAGAAGATTGAGAATAAACAGGAAATAGCAGAGTTCAAGATGTGATCGAAAAAACTAATACATGTTGCCTTATATAAAGCTTGAACGCTAAGTTCATTAAGCCATCTTGTCTTTCACACATTGTAATTTGTTAGATAAGCCATATGGAAAATAACAGCCTCATGGACTACTCATAGTTTCTTTTCTTCGCTTTCTACATTTATCTTGTCCTTTGGAATATCCGCCCTCACCTTTGGTTGTCTTACCATTACTTCCGTTCTTGTTGGCTTTTGAAATTAACACATATGAACGTAAAGTCGTTAGAGCTAGAACCAAGAATTGTCTCATGATCAGTACTGACAATGGTACTGATCATGAGACAATTCCTGAGAGTTCCGATACTTATATTGTTTGTGATTAAGATGTTAATGCTATAACCAAGAACACAGCCACGAAGTTAATAGAGTAAAAGCCATGATTGACAGCGCACAGTAAAATTGGTTCACGACATATATTTGAGTTCCACTTGGTAATTGCAAAACTGCCAATTGCTCCTTGTCATATGTTGACATACCCAATGTCTTAGACCCCCAAGCCTTGATGAAGTTAGCTAGAGGGTGACCTTGCTGCTACAAAACTACTCCCATCCCTCTATCACTACCATCTATTTGTAGTCCAAGTCGTAAGTGAAGATGAGGCATATCAACAGTAGCAGTAGAGACCAGCTTCCTTCGTAGAAGGCCTTAGAAGATTTAGGGTTACATTGAAAACTATCCTTCTTGATATTTGTTGTCAATGGCTTCGAAATGAGGCCAAACTGCTTGAGAAATCTTCTGCGATAGCCTGTTTAACCCAAAGAGCCTCTTAATGCCTTCGCACTCACTAGGGGTGGCCAATGTACCATTGCCTCTATTTTCGTATGGTCAACACCTACACACTGGCCAGAAATGGTGTGGCCTAGGTAGTCCAGTTGAAATTGAGCAAATAAAGTAATAAACATTTGCATCTGTTTTAAGACCACCATTAACTGATGCTCACCGTAGGTTCCCGTCATTTGACAGGAACACACTGTAGGAACTAAAGGCAGTATTGCAATTGCCTAAAGAAAGACAGTAGCAAAACCAGATTCAGGTAAGAAATAAATGTTACAGTAGTCGCGAGGGTCAGTTTAGTGAAGCATTGGGCCTTGAAGATCGAGATTTTTAGAACATTGATAGTGTGGCTTCTACTTCAAGGAGGTCAAAATATGATGTCAAAGTAGCTAATGCAATCTGGTGTAGCTTTCCATGTTGTGCCAAACAATCAGGTTTAACTATAATTGACAGGTAAAAGACATAAAGATTCATATGCACTTCTACACTAATTCGGTGCAGTTTCTGGTTTCTACGACATTAGTGAATTCTATTTCTCCTCTTCTTCTTCTTTTTTTCATTTTTCCTTGTGGGGACAAGTGTTGGTAGCATATATAAAGGAACCCAGTGTGCTTGACTTTTTTCAACCCCTGATGATAAAGGGACTTCACAAGTAACAAATGTCTAAGCTTGCACGTCTAGGTTTCGGTCATTATGCTATACTACAAGTTTCTGTCTATAAAAGCTCTGGCTGATGAATATACGAGTACCGGTGGTGGCCACAAGACCAGGTAGTAAGACGTTCATTATAGGCCTATTAAGAATTAAAACTTTTCAGATTTACAGCTTGAGATTTCAAGTGAATCTACCTCTACAGAGAAGGCATATTCAGAACAAGTGAACTCATCAAGTATAGATTCGACGTAACATAGAAACTTTTTTTCGGAGTTAGAAACTGAAGACCTTGAGGTGTGTAGTTCAGGAATACTGATTTATACCATGTTATCAGTAAAAGATTTATGGCTCATCTGCCAACTTTCTGAATATAAGTGAAGCCTACACTTTCATGTGAAAGAAGATACCTTGGATCTAAAAGAAATTCCTTGGGAATATAATTGATGCCTACACGTAAATCTGTTGCAGCTCCAAGATCAATGATCTTGAATGTCCTAGAATCTGGTTCAATTTGGAATAAGCAACATCTTGATAATTACTTTCTAAGTAAGAAAATAAAATGACTTAGGATGAAGTTAAACAAAACATGCTGCAATTACCTTCGGAAAAGATAACGTTCGGTGGCTTAATATCTCTATGAACAATCCCGAATAAAAAGTAATACATATTGCCTTATATAAGGCTTGAACGCTAAGTTCATTAAGGCTTGGAAACTAGCTGGTGCATTAATGAGCCTTTAGGGCATTACCTTATACTTAAAATGTCGAAAAGAAGTGGAAAATTGTTAACAGAAGCGAAGGGGATATACCAGCAGCGATTTCTTTCATTATATGACGAATGTGCACAGTGCGGGGTATGTAGTTGATAGGGGGGACATCAAAAGATAGAGGATGTACTGTTGGAGTGAGTTAGGGAGAATATTATAGATTTTCACCACTTTGTTAATTGAATAAATGTAATGACTTCCCAATTGAGTCAAACAGAGCATGCATACGTACTTATCATGTTTATTGCGTGACTATGTTTAGCTCCACTTAGCTTTGGTTGCATGACTATGTCTAACTCCACTTAGCTATGGGCAAGTCTTTTGCATACTATCTTGCACTTTGAAGTTAATCCTATGTGATTTGTCTAAATTCAACCATTCAATATGTTGACTTGGGTTTTGGGAGAAATTATTGGTTCTAAAAATTTGAAGTTGGACATCTGCCTTGCCTTTCGCATGCCACTAAGCCTTAATTCTTTTTCTAGATGGCTGTTTTGATGATTGTATGTTTATGAAAGCAACAATCACTGCATGTCATCAACACTTGATGCATAACAATCTACACCATACAAACACTTGGCTATTTTGGCACAATTTTGCCACAATGACCATACTTTTAATTTATTCTCTAACTTTGCCAAAGATATGTCAGTTTCTATTTCTTTTGGTGCTGTTTTTACTATTGTACATGCATTCTAGGAGTGGTAGTTAATGCAAAACCACTCTCAAGCATTATGAGAAGCAAAGATAGCGTTGTGCATAAAAGGCGAGAAATCATCATGATGGACAACGAGTATTTCACAAAAACTAAGGCCATCTAATCCTCAAAACAAAAACAAAACAAAAAGAAAGATAATTGATGTTGTTTATATAATGCAGGTCCACTTTCACAACTATAACGCTTTGGAGTGACTTGGCAACCAACGAAGGCAAAAATTTAGAGACAGAAGCCAAAGAACATCCAATTATTGCAGTAGATAATGTCAAAGTGACCGAATATCAAGATAAACTACATTCAAATTTAAGTGTTTTACTCAAAATTTGAAAAGCATTATAAAGGAGGAACATAACACTTTTTAAACATATTGCAGGTGAACCTCAACTGTCACTGTCATTCATCAGCACGCTACAAATTAACCCAAAAATCAAGGAAGCAACTATGCTCAGAACCTGGTAATACACATTCTTTTTAAACATGATCTAAACAGAACGAAATATTAAATAATGCAGAACTCTCGCACTCTCTAACTTCAAACACAGGTTGAAAAAGGAAAGCCCATGTCTATCACCAATCGGAAAAATGAGATGCAACAGTTGTAACCCTTGAAGAAATCCTGACAAATGCACCAAAAAAAACTCAGGTGAGATAAATACACACACACATGCGCGCGCGCACACAAAAAATTTGGGAACACAACACTTACCACACACACACACATTAGGAACATAACAGTTACTAATAATGGCTTTACACATAAATTGTACTGCTCTTTTAAAGCGAAGCTACTGAGTATTGAGAACAAAGAAGAGCCATGGTACCAAGCATGCAAAAGATGCAGCAAAAAAGTTACTATTACAGCGAATAGACCAACTTGTAAGGACGAAAAATGAGAACCTCCAATAACTTATGAACCAAGGTAAACTACATAAATCAATAAGACATGTATTTATTTGAACAAAAAAATTGTTGATTCAATAATAGTGATTAAAAAAATAAGAACATGTTGAAGCTGACTGTAGTTGGAGACACACAACATGCATTCATAACATTGTTCGATGCAGCCAAAACTTTAATTGGATGTCCAGTCTCAAGACTGATACAGTCAAAGCAGGTATGTTACTTTCTTCACTACGTGCATTGTAAAAAGTTAAACAGTAGCAACATCTAACATTAAAGAGTTACATACAGAACGGAAAAAAACTTGCAGAAATGGAAGGGAAAGAATTCATCTTCATCATTAGGATGGACAAAAAGACAGAAGATGACAGAATTCGAGCAAGGTTGGTAGCACAAGAAGTTCGAGAGTACGACCCAGCAGAACTATATGACGAAAATAACCGGAAGACGGATGAAGATCCTGTTCATTCCAACCCTGCAAAAAAGAAGCTCAAATTTGATGAAAGCTAAAAAGAGATTATATAGTACGGTTAACTAATTTGTATAAAACTAAAACTGCATCTTCTCATTTTGCATTTTCCAGTTAAAAACATGAAGTTTACGTATTTGGAATTGTTTCTTTGACTTTTTCCACGTTTTCTTGCCAACAACTAAATACATTATGATCTTGAAAACTACTTTTGACCACATCCACGTGCAACGCACGTGCTCTATACTTGTGTGTGTGTATATATATATATATTATAAGAAATTCAGCGGTGTCCTGCGGTGTCCAAAATCTTTTCTTTTAAAAATTGCGGTGTCTGGTGTCCCAGTCAGTGTTTGTGTTGGACGCAGTGTCCGTGTCCATGCTACTAACTCTGTAATAACTACTATATGTAAGACTCTTTTAGAAATAAACTTTAAGGTTATGCCCTAATCTCATCGACCCATTGTCGTCTTCTGTCTCTCCTTATGGCTACTGTCTGCCGAAGAGAACAAAGCCAGCAAGCCGACGACCAACTGCAACTGCCTTCGCCAGAGGATCTCGCCTCCATCGCCAGAGGATGATCTCACCGCTGTCGTTGGATTCCAGTAAAAGATACGTTATTCTTTCTCTCTCATCTCCTTATTTTGTCCTTTTTTTACTGAACCAACTTTTAGCTTTGGATCGGCGACTTGAAGATCCCAACATCCCAACTTGAAACCATTTCTTTCTCTCTCATTTCTTAGGTGGTGTATATTCTGCCAAGGGGAACGCCCTAATCTTCATGTTTCAGTCAACTTCTTTGTCCTGTACATTTATTGAATATTTCAGTCAACTTCTTTGTCCTGTATATGTATTTTGAAATAAATATTTCTTGGACCTAGGTTTTAATATGATGTAACTTAAACAGGAAATTGATCCATTTGAATCTTTCTAATTTCTGTGTGATTAACTTAAAAGCCCCCTTAACAGGTTCCCTTATTGACATTACTAAAATTAAAATATACATCAGTCGGTCTCTAGGCAAGGCGGTTGGACACCTTGCTCCCATCTTCCCTTACTGACATTAAGTATAACTTGTATTTGAATTCCTTGTTTTGGTGATTACTGATTACTATTTTAGATGCGGAATGTATTTAATATTATATATATATATATATATATATATATATGGGGTTCGATACACACCCACCGGTGGGAAAAATAATTTTTCCCACCCAATCGCCTGAAAGTCTACCGATTGGCTAAAAAAAAAAAAAGACGGCTGGACTGGGCCATTTATGGCGAAAAGGGGCAATGATTGGCATTGGGCCAATCGCACGGTCCATTTTTTTTTGGGCCAATCGCACGGTCCATTTTATTTTTTGTTTTTTCGGCCTTGCCTCCTCTCACCCGAAGTAACCCCCACCTTGGCCCCACCCCTCTTCCCCCTCCCCACTTGTCCATTTCCCCCCCCCCTAGCCCCCACCCCCCTCCCCACTTGTCCATTTTCCCCCCCTAGCCCCCACCCCCCTCCCCACTTGTCAATTTTTTTTCCTAGACCCCCACCCCCCTTCGGCAGACCCCTCTTTTCCTCCTCCCTCCAATTTCCTCCCATGTTTTGGCCCCCACCCCTCTTCGACACATGGCACAACATCAGTTGGCCCCCCCCCCCCCCACGGCGCACTTTTCTGTCTATAAAAACCCTCTTCCCCCGAATTATTTCTTACGCTCTCATCATTCTCCCTATCTCACCTACATAATCTCCACATTTTTTATCGTCAAAAAAATTTACGCTAGAAGATCGGTGGATTTCTTCGTCATTTTTTTTCAAGTCAAAACAAGTAAGTATTTTGAATTTTCTTATAATTCAATGTTTATTTAAATTGTTGTTACGCTTAAATTGTTCTTACCATAGCCTAAAATTCGTGTTTAGGGCGTCAAAATTACGTTTTTACAAATCGGGGTATTACATTCGAAAGATTCGAAAATAGCGATTTTTTAGGCCGTCAAAATTATGATTTTTCACGAATTTATAAAAAATAGCTAGAGCTAGATTTTGCCAAAGTGCAAAAAAGAGACCCTAGTTATTTTTAAAAGATCTGTATCAGGTAAAAATTTCAGATTTTTTCAAATACTGGAAAGGGGTTAACTGATACGCGCAACCTTGTAACTTCGCAGTCTAATTTAAAATATCAAGCTAGCGCGGTTTCACGCGAAATTTTTTTGAGAGCCCTAGGATGTTGGAAAGTTCCATTCCCCATGAATTCGGGCCATTCCGAAGCCGGTAGCAATTTTTTGCCGAACGGGCTTTTAAGCGCTCGATCCAGACACCGGTTCGGGATTTTTAGACAAAAAATCCCTAAACTACTTTTTAGATCAAGGATGCACTCAGGAACCTTAGAATAGCGTCTTAAAGCACGTTTGAGATTTTTCCCGATGCCAGGGGGCATTTTCGTAATTCGCCGCCCGATAGGGGTATTCTCGTAATTTTACGCTTTCAACTTTTTCGAATGTCTTTTCAGTCCGTAAATGTAAGCACACCCTAAGGATGTTGGAAAGTTTCATTCCCCACGAATTCGGGGCATTCCGAAGCCGGTTGCAATTTTTTGTCGAACGGGCTTTTTAGCGCTCGTTCCGGACACCGGTACGGGATTTTTTGACGAAAAATCCCTAAAATGCTTTTTAGATCAAGGATGGACTCAGCAACCTTAGAATAGCGTCTTAAAGCACTTTTTAGATTTTTTCCGATGCCAGGGGGCATTTCTGTATTTCACCGCCCGAGAGGGGTATTCTCGTAATTTTACGCTTGCAACTTTTTCGAGCGCCTTTTCAGTCCGTAAATGCAAGCAAACCACCTGAAAGGCTGATTTGAAGCCGATTCGCGGGGCGTTGGGGTCGCCAAAGGTGAAAACTTAATTAGACAGTTTTTCAAAAATTTATAAAAAATAGCTAGAGCTCGATTTTGTCAAAGTGAAAAAAAGAGACCCTAGTTATTTCTAAAAGATACGTATCCGGTAAAAATTTCAGATTTTTCCAAAGACTGGAAAAGAATTAACTGATACGCGCAACCTTGTAACTTCGTAGTGTAATTTAAAATATCAAGCTAGCGCGGTTTCGCGCGAAAATTTTTTGAGAGCCCTAAGGATGTTGGAAAGTTCCATTCCCCAGGAATTCGGGCCATTCCGAAGCCGGTAGCAATTTTTTGCCGAACGGGCTTTTAAGCGCTCGATCCGGACACCGGTTCGGGATTTTTTGACGAAAAATCCCTAAAATACTTTTTAGATCAAGGATGCACTCAGCAACCTTAGAATAGCGTCTTAAAGCACGTTTCAGATTTTCCCCGATGCCAGGGGGCATTTTCGTCATTCGCCGCCCGAGAGGGGTATTCTCGTAATTTTACGCTTTCAACTTTTTCGAACGTCTTTTCAGTCCGTAAATGTAAGCACCCCCTAGATAAGGCTGATTTGAAGCCGTTTTGCGGGGCGTTGGGGTCCTAATGAACCCCGGGCCATTTCGGTAATTTGCCGCTCATCGGGTTCTATTTTCCTAATTTTACATTACACGAATTTCCCGAACCACTTTTAGTTCAGGAAAGGGTGTGAGACACCCGAAAAGTTATACTTTAAAGTTGTGAATTAGATAAAGCTTGTTGGGGCGATGACTGAAAAAACTATGAAGCTTTTCTGATGGCAGGGGGCATTTTGGTAATTCGCATTCCCGAGAGGGGTATTTTCGTTACTTTGCCCCTTTCAGTTTTTCAAATGACTGCTTCGTCCAGAAATCCGAGCAAAGCACCTGAAAGGTGCTTTCGAAGCTGATTTGGGGCGTTATGGTGATAATGAACCCCCGGGGGCATTTCGGTAATTTGCCGCTCATCGGGGGCTATTTTGGTAATTTTACATTATACAAATTTTCCAACAATTACACTGCAAATAGAGTCCATTCTTATTTTATTTAATTCTATGACTTGTTGAGAATGATATAATTTTTATTTTTTAGATTTCAGTATAAATATGGATGCAACTGGAGGAAATATTTTTTGTGAAGGTTCTGATCCACCTTACTTGGATCAAGTTTTTCAAACACTTGACGAAGTTGAAGCATACTACAGAGCATATTCCAAAACGATGGGTTTCGGTATTCGAACTAAGACGAGTAGAAAACGGGTGAATACCGATCAAATTGGTGCAAGGTTATTTGAGTGTCATAGAGGAGCACCACATGTACCCCCGGTCGTTCGGATCAGTGACGAAGGGACAACAAGACAAAGAAAACGCGACACATTTCCGGGTACCGGCTGCAAGGCCCATGTGTATGCAGTACACCGGAAAAAAGAAAACCACTGGGTTGTGACGTGATTGGACTTGAGCCATAATCATGAGTTGTGCACCCCTAGTATGATTGGTCAAATTCATCAACACCGAGAAATACGCGCGGCACAGAGACAACTGATTTCAACAATGGCCGACGCTAAAATTCCACCTTCTAAGATGATGGGGGTTTTCTCAGGCCAGGCTGGGGGGATTGACAAGTTGAGTTTCAACGACGTAGACCTTCGAAATGAACTTCGTGCTCAGAAGAGAGCGTCTTTCGGTAGGAATGATGCTCAAGCTACCATTGATCTCTTCAGGTGCCTTCAGAGTGAGAATTCTGGATTTTTCTACAGTATCCAACTCGATGATGAGAACCGCATTAGTACTATATTTTGGGCGGACCCCCGTTCTATAGCTGCTTACCTAAATTTTGGGGATGTTGTGACGTTTGACACCACATACCGCACCAATAAGTACTCTATGCCTTTTGCTCCGTTCACGGGGGTGAACCACCACTATCAGTCAATCTCGTTTGGCTTTGCCCTGCTTAGGGATGAGACGGAGGAGTCATTTACGTGGTTATTTGAAACGTGGCTTCAAGCAATGTATCGTATTCCTCCACAGACCATCATCACCGACCAAGATCTGGCAATGAACAATGCAATCGCTAAGGTCCTTCCAGATACTCACCATGGCCTGTGCACGTGGCACATAAGCAACAAATATCCCGAACGGCTTCACCATGTATATGCAAACCATCCGGAATTCAAGACTGACTTTAATACATGTGTGAAGAAATCGTTGACGGTAGACGTGTTCGAGGAGAGGTGGGCCACGTTAATGGATGACTACTCTTTGCACAATCATACGTGGTTACAATCGTTGTATGCGATCAAGACACAGTGGGTCGGTGCCTACACCAAGAAGTTTTTTGCAGCCGGAATGACTACGACCTCGAGAAGCGAAGCTATGAATTCATTCTTTGATGGGTACGTAAGCCAGTCTTCAAGTATAGTGGAGTTCGTACTGGAGATGCAGAAAGCCGTTGATAGGCAATTGTACCGTGAGAGAGAAGCCGACGCGGCTACGGCTTACAAGGAAAGAGCCATACTACTCTTTTCACCTTTGGAGGCTCATGCGGCTCAAGTCTATACCAAGGAAATGTTTAGACAGTTTCAAGTTGAACTACTAAAGTCGAATCAATATAGCGTGACAAAGTTGCACGAGTATTCCACCAGAGATCTCAAGGTTTATGCTTTGACAAACGTGACGAATTTTCCCAATCCGTGCTCTTCGTCGACTCCGAGGAACAGAAGACATTTTACCGTGGCTAAATGTATGGACACCGGGTTGGTAAATTGCAACTGTCAATTGTTTGAGCATAAAGGTATACTTTGTCGACACGCGTTGAGGCTTTTGATCTCGAAGAATGCTAGTGAAATCCCTCAACAGTATATCTTGGAACGGTGGACGAAGGAAGCCAATAGAGTCCACGGTCACATTCCTTACGTGCCCAATGTTTCAGTTGATTTTGAGCAATCTGAGCCGCTGCGATATAATCACCTTTGTAACATCATGCACAGTTTATCATTGGATGCAGCGTCAACGTTTGATGGGTACAAGTATCAAGTTGAAGCAGCCGCACGGGATACGGCTAAGCATGCACAGTTTAGGATGGCTGATCCACAAAGACGGGACACTCCGACTACTCGGACGACTCGAGCCGGTAGATTCAATCGAGCCAAACAGCCAGTCATTGACGGCACTAGCACGCAAGGTGAGGAGGACGACATTTTTGATCCAATTATTTCTCAAACAAAAGGGCGAAAACGAGAAATACGCATGAAGAATCCCATTGAAAAAGAAACGGGTCAAAAAAAATTGCGAAAGTGTGCGTTGTGTAATAAGATGACTGATCATGACAAGAGAAACCATTATAAAGCGTTAGGTCTTGCACCTGGCAGTATGGTCGAGGAGGACGATGATGATGAAGAGTGTTAGGGTTAATGTTTCAGTTGTATAACGAATAACGTTTATAATGTTTAAATTTGTGATTTAGTTTGTTGAATCTTTAATTTGTGATTTGGTTTGTTCTTCCGAAAAATCTTGTACTTATTTTGTCACTTTTTTTTCGCTCATTGCACCTCAGGCACGCTAGTTAGCCCATTCGTAACAATTTCGGCGAAAAACGAGACACATTATTTTTTGAGTTTTCCTAGGAAGGGCCTATTCGGGCACACTTTAGGGCCCAATTCATAGCTTCCGAAAAATTGAGTAATTTTTTTTGTCATTTCTTTTTTGCTCATTGCACCTCAGGCACGCTAGTTAGCCCATTCGTAACAATTTCGGCGAAAAACGAGACACATTATTTTTTGGGTTTTCCTAGGAAGGGCCTATTCGGGCACACTTTAGGGCCCAATTCATAGCTTCCGAAAAATTGAGTAATTTTTTTTGTCATTTCTTTTTTGCTCATTGCCCCTTAGGCACGCTAATAGGCCATATATATGAATTTAGGCGAAAATCGAGACAAATAATTTTTCAGAAAATCCTATAATGTATTAATATGGGTGCACACTGTATCGCCAAATTCGTAGCAACAATAAAAAAATTATGAACATTTTTTTCAGGGGTTCTTTGCTCATTGCACCATAGTCACGCTAATTAGGATAATGGTAATGAAGCCATCTAGCTTCATTTTTTTTCAGCTCCCAGGCTATCCTATACCTAAACGTCAAGGCAGCCTTCCTTGTCCACGACGTATATCTGAGCACCTCCGAGCGAGCGATGTAGTCCATGTACTTGAGGACGTAAATCCCGCAATCATGACTGTTATATTGCTTTGGTCGGTCCTGTATCGTCTCGACCGTCCAAGGATCTACCGTCGAATTCCTGGTGATGGATTCCCCCGAATAATCTCGGCACGCTAGCGAGAAGATAGTAGTCTGCATCCAACAATAAAAAAAGGTCATCAATATATGTTACGATAAGAATATACTATGAGCCAAGGTCAACCGATAAAAACTAACCACTGCAGTGATGTACTCGCTGTATGTCTGTGCCAGCGACCGAAAGGGAGAGTCCTCCCGTAGGCTATCGTATATGTTGACCGCTCTGTTCGCTGGATATAGAACTAATAGGAACCAGTGGTGTTCGTGATGGCAAGGCATCATGACAAGATTCGCATGAGCAGCGTGACATTGATTCTCTGCGGTCAACAGGGCTAACAAGTTTCCAGCTGGTTTCCACTTACCCATGCCTGCCCCTCGCCTCCTCGATTCTGTGAACTCCCTCATGCTGGTCACCATTAATGGGACAAGATAAGTGGGATACATGTTAAGCTTCAAATCTTCGCGATGGTTATAACGTAGCTCTCTAATCCGGAGCAGATCTATATAAGCGTTCATGACAAAATTTGAAATATCTGTCTCCGGTGCCAACATTCTCACTCCCTTGTGACCAAGCAATGTTCCAAGAGGAAAGTCTGTTGAATCATTGACAGGCTCAGGCCCGAAGTAGTGCCGGTCGATCCAACCCCGCTTCCATCGCCCCAATGGCTTTGTCGCTTGTCCTTTATCCGACCGGTTGCTTGGGCGCGAGGCCTGGATTCCTACTTGGGTCACCTGACTCTGGCGCTGAGAGTCGTACGTGTCAGGAGGCGGACAACTAGACGGCTCCCAGAATTCACTCTGGGGCACAAAGTCGTACGTGTCAGGAGGCAAGCGACTACACGGCTCCCACACCTGACTCTGGGGCTGAAACCCGTACGCGTCAGGAGGCAAGCCACTAGACGGCTCCCACACCTGACGTTCGGGCTGTGGGATGTACGCGTCAGGAGGCAAGCCACTAGACGGCTCCCACACCTGACTCTGGGGCTGGGGCTGAGAGCCGAACGGGTCAGGAGGCAAGCGAGTAGACGGTTCCCCTTGGTAACCCCGGTACGCAACACCAAAGTTGTGAAGATCAGTCTTGTACGACTCAACGGAGCTCTTGAAACTGTCAGGCGCATGCGCGACATACCAGTCAAACCGCTCGAGCTGCTTGAACATCTCAGTGCCCTTGTCAACCTACAAACATGCATAGAAAAATCACCGTCATCATTTCAGGCATGGTCGAGAAGGTGCGCAAATCAATATTGAAACGACACTCAAGCTGACTTACAATGCTCAATGCCCAGAACTGGTCATAGACCTCACGTGGCGCGTACGATGACGTCCTCACTTCGGAAGGGCGATTCACCCTCGTGCGCGTCACCCTGAGAAACCACTGTAAGTATTCCTCAGTACTGGTGCCGTCGTCCTTGAGCGATACAAGGCTATCATACGTTTCCTGCCAGGTATTCCACTGATCCACCTCGTCACCCAACAAAATCAAGGCATTAGCAACCTCGAAGTTCGGCCCTCGACCACCCCTGTATGGCCGCATGTCTACAGCGAGTTTTGGAATCCCTTGTGGACAGCCAGCTTGCTTCATAGCTCGATCGGGCATCTGAAACTCACATACTTCGAAATGAATAAGTGGCACCCGAACCAAACCTGCCAGCACGTACGACACCGGCAGTTGCCAACACGTCTCATCCAACCGATGCATCACCTTCCCATATGGCTGCCACGTCACCAGGGATGCATCCATCATATCTAGTTCCCCCCGATAGAACATTAGATTGTGGTGAGGGTCTACCCGTTTAGTCCGTCTGGGCCTAGGCCCCCAGGCCCACACCCTAGGCCACGTCTCATCGGAATCAGCTACGGGCTGTGGACGACCCGTGGGTAGCCTCTCGTAAGACCAAACCTGTGAATGCAAACATAATATGGAATTAGTTATTAATCACGAATATATTGGCACGTCAACGAAGAATATTAATGCTCAAACCTGTAACAGAGTGATGCAGGCGGCAATGGACTTGGCACCCTTTCTCGTAGCTTTGTGCAATGCTCGATATAGGTGCGCAAGGACAGCTGAACCCCACGAATACGAGTATACCTCCCCAAGATCCTCCAAGAACACCATATACTTCGGATGCACCGTGTTTTTTTTTTGCGTCGGAAGTAATATAGATCCAATAATATACAAAAGGAATGCCTTCGTATACACCGAAAAATCATGAGGAGTGTATTCATCCGGTAGCTCGCCGTACTGCTCTCTCAGCCATTTAAGTTTTATGCCGTTGGTTGTAAGAGCTTCCCTTGGAATTCCCGGAAAATACTGCATAGCCATCTTCGCTATGGATGCAGACCCATTACTCGAAGTAATGGGTCTACCGTGACATGGGATTCCAAGTATAAATCCAACGTCCTCTAATGTAATAGTCATTTCACCAAACCGGAAGTGAAATGAGTTCGTCTCGCCCCTCCATCGTTCAACTAGAGCAGATATAAGGCAATCGTCGTGCCGAGCCCAAATCCCGCAATCGGTGAACACCGTCAAATTTTGATCTCGCAGTAGTTCTATTTGTTCCTCATTCAGTACCCACTCGGAATGGCCACTTGTGCTTTGACGTGTTTCCAAAACACCCCTATCGACACCGTTAAATACGTGCCTCGCGACGTGGTCATCGTCATCGTATAGGATTGATGTATCATGAGGTCCAGGGTTGAAATCCATATCTGTAAGAACAAAATATAATCGTACATTAACTTAGCGTCCATAATATTTACATTCCAAAACTGTAACTGAATCGTTAACCTAGCTTACCAACGCAATAACAATAGTCATTAAATCATTACTTTAATGTATGAAAACCATTCCTCACTTCCAACGACTCCGAACGCTTAATAACCCTAGCCGCCTTCTCTAGGGTTTGCTTACATTTACGGACTGAGCAGTCATTCGAAAAAGTTGAAAGGGCAAAATTACGAAAATACCCCTCTCGGGCGGCGAATTACCAAAATGCCCCTGGCATCGGGAAAAATCTCAAAAGTGCTTTAAGACACTATTCTAAGGTTGCTGAGTTCATCCTTGGTCTAAAAAGCATTTTAGGGATTTTTTGTCAAAAAATCCCGAACCGGTGTCCGGATCGAGCGCTTAAAAGCCCGTTCGGCAAGAAATTGCTACCGGCTTCGGAATGGCCCGGATTCCTGGGGAATGGCACTTCCCAGTCTTCGCTAGGGTGTGCTTACATTTACGGACTGTGCAGACACTCGAAAAAGTTGACAGCGCAAAATTACGAAAATACCCCTATCGGGCGGCGAATTACCAAAATGCCCCCTGGCATCGGGAAAAATCTCAAAAGTGATTTAAGACGCTATTCTAAGGTTGCTGAGTTCATCCTTGGTCTAAAAAGCATTTTAGGGATTTTTCGTCAAAAAATCCCGAACCGGTGTCCGGATCGAGCGCTTAAAAGCCCGTTCGGCAAAAAGTTGCAACCGGCTTCGGAATGCCCCGAATTCGTGGGGAATGGAACTTTCCAACATCCTTAGGGTGTGCTTACATTTACGGACTGAAAAGACGTTCGAAAAAGTTGAAAGCGTAAAATTACGAGAATACCCCTATCGGGCGGCGAATTACGAAAATGCCCCCTGGCATCGGGAAAAATCTCAAACGTGCTTTAAGACGCTATTCTAAGGTTGCTGAGTGCATCCTTGATCTAAAAAGTAGTTTAGGGATTTTTCGTCAAAAAATCCCGAACCGGTGTCCGGATCGAGCGCTTAAAAGCCCGTTCGGCAAAAAATTGCTACCGGCTTCGGAATGGCCCGAATTCATGGGGAATGGAACTTTCCAACATCCTAGGGCTCTCAAAAAAATTTCGCGCGAAACCGCGCTAGCTTGATATTTTAAATTAGACTGCGAAGTTACAAGGTTGCGCGTATCAGTTAACCCCTTTCCAGTATTTGAAAAAATCTGAAATTTTTACCTGATACAGATCTTTTAAAAATAACTAGGGTCTCTTTTTTGCACTTTGGCAAAATCTAGCTCTAGCTATTTTTTATAAATTCGTGAAAAATCATAATTTTGACGGCCTAAAAAATCGCTATTTTCGAATCTTTCGAATGTAATACCCCGATTTGTAAAAACGTAATTTTGACGCCCTAAACACGAATTTTAGGCTATGGTAAGAACAATTTAAGCGTAACAACAATTTAAATAAACATTGAATTATAAGAAAATTCAAAATACTTACTTGTTTTGACTTGAAAAAAATGACGAAGAAATCCACCGATCTTCTTCTAGCGGTTATCCACCGATCTTCTAGCGTAAATTTTTTTTCGCTCGTATTGTTGTGGAGATTATGTAGGTGAGATAGGGAGACTGATGAGAGTGTAAGAAATAATTCGGGGGAAGAGGGTTTTTATAGGCAGAAAAGTGAGCCGTGGGAGGGGGGGGGGGGCAAAACAAACAAGCAAATTGGAGGGAGGAAGGTCTGCCGAAGGGGGGGTGGGGGTCTAGGGAAAAAATTGACAAGTGGGGAGGGGGGTGGGGGTCGGGGGGGAAAATGGACAAGTGGGGAGGGGGGTGGGGGCTAGGGGGGGAAATGGACAAGTGGGGAGGGGGAAGAGGGGTGGGGCCAAGGTGGGGGTTACTTCGGGTGAGAGGAGGCAAGGCCGAAAAAAAAAAAATGGACCATGCGATTGGCCCAAAAAAAAATGGACCGTGCGATTGGCCCAATGCCAATCATTGCCCCCTTTTCGCCATAAATGGCCCAGTCCAGCCGTCTTTTTTTTTTTTTTTTTAGCCAATCGGTAGACTTTCAGGCGATTGGGTGGGAAAAATTATTTTCCCCACCGGTGGGTGTGTATCGAACCCCATATATGGGGCCCGATCCACACCCACCGGTGGATAAAAAAATTT
>JAVXUO010000427.1:0-60096 GCA_033065855.1 Escallonia rubra
TTGTCTCACTACCTCCTGACTAAAAATAGCCATTCATTTAAACTACATGGAAATTTGTCTCTTTCGGCTTCGTCTTTTTTTTCCCCCGAGTTCTTTATTTACTACCTTCGTGAGCGGAACTTCTAACCTTGAAGCTGCTTCAACTAATCAAATCTATCTAGAGAAGAATAAAATAAAGATAGGATGTGCTTTCCCCAAGCGCTCTAGAGTGTGCTTGGAAATAGGATGTGGGAGTTGACATTCAAATTCATGGAGAGTTTGGGACTTATATTTGCAGTTCGAATAACCTCTGAAGTGGTGTTTTTTGTGAATTCCTTCATAGCACTTGTTATAATCAATTTTTACAAGTTACCACCATATACATACACGACCATGCTTACCACCACCAACAATTACACAACCATCACCATCTCCACATACATCACCCCTATGTTGCTGTCGCTACCACAACCATCACAATAGCGAGCATCACCATCTTCATGACAGTCGTCGCCACCTGAAAGCCACTGTTTGTGATAATCTGTATAATCGTAGTGTAAAGTATGATGCAGTTCACTTGAGACATTCCCACATTCATTTCTTGATCTTTTGTAGACTTCTTTCTCTCAGATTGAAGTATCTCTTTTCCCATGTTTTTTCTTTCGCCACCCCCCTCCCCTCGCGGGGCCCCTCCCTCCCTCCACTTATCCTAGTCAAATTGTTTTTTATTTTCTATAAAAGTTCTCAACTCTTTCTCTGTAACTTGAGGTCTTTTACCATTTTGTTTAGAGTGTTTTTGGTGCAAAATATAAGTGTTGTTTGAGTTTTTTGTTTCACTATTGACTATATTTGTTGCATCATTTAATCGTTTTCTCTTTCTCAATTGTTTAATGTGCATGTCCTCTTGTTTTAAAGTGCCCTTACGAATATGAACATTGGCTTTGGGGACCCTTTACACACACCTTGATCTTTCGACCCACTTGGCAAATTTCCTGGTTCCACCACTGACCAATATTTTTGTTTTGTTCATAACCAGCACTGCTTAAATCATCATTCGCCTCATTTCTACCCTAGCCACCATCATCCACCACAATTTCGACCCTAACCAGCATCATCCACCACCACTTCTACGACTAGGTATTCCCTAACACCAACTCCCGCCATCACCATCATTTGATTTTCTGAACCGCCATCGCCCAGTACCACAATTGTTGTATTTCCCACCATTGCCACCACAATTGTCACTGCAGCTAACACTCATACTGCATAATACTTTTCATTACAGTGGTCCCATGTAATTAATTAGGATTGTGAAGCTTATTATTGCTTATTTTCGTTTCTTGTTTCCCCAGATGATTACATGAACACCCATTTCCCAATTGGTGACCAGTTCTCATTTTTTCAACCATTCACTATTTCCCAGTTTTCCTTCATGGCCCAGTCTTTATATTTTGGCTAGTGGTTAGAAAAAGCATACAATTGGTTATTATCTTGTTCTCCGTGATTTATTTCTTTTCACTTGGTTTTGTTGTTAGGTTGATAAGGCTTTGCAAAGTATGGAAGAAGATGTCGAGCAAATATACAAAGATGAATGTAGATTACTTCTTGATGACGAAGCGGCATCCAAAAGAGATGCAATGCGAGTGCAAAGTTCACAAAAGACACACCATAGTGCAATGTCATCGCCATTTGTGCGAAACGTAACCAATTAGCGATTTTTGTTTGCTTGAACCATCTGCAGTCAATGATGAAAATGAAGGCTCCTTAGCAATCACATCACGAAGCTTACTTTCCAGTTGCATCTGTTTTGCCCTCTCACCGTCTTGTTTTTTAATTGTTTGTGCATGAGTAAAATTATTTATTGAGATTGCAGTTTATAATTTTGCAGATGAATCATCATTTGTCCCTTGTAATCCCTAATGGCACCATTAGATGAAGCCCACACTGTTAAACTGGAGAAGTTTAATGGCCTTGACTTTAAGAGATTGAAAAATCAAATAAGGTATTGGCTTACAGTGTTACGGTCGATTTCAGCTATTGAGGAGCCTAATGAATCTAGCTTCGGTTCCACCTCTTATTAGTATACTCCTGATCAAATTGAGTACCTTGCCTCAATAGGATCCTTAATGCTCTTTCTGAATGTCTGTATGACGTATATTGCACTACCGCAAAGGCTAAGGATCTTTGGAATGCCTTAAAAGCGGAATATGGTATAGATGATGCCGGTATAGAACATTCTAATGCCTTCTCCTCTTATAAGTTTGTCATGGTAGATGTGAAAACTATAAATGAGCAAGTCCATGAATTCCTAGACTATCTAAGGCATGTTGAGATGAAAGGGAATAGGTTTAGTAAAGACTTTAAGGTTTCTTGCCTCATCAACAAATTGCCACCCTTTTGGTCAGATTTTGCTAAGTCCCTTAGGCATAAACAAGGAGCTTTAACCTTGACCAAAGCCTTGAATGCTTTAAGGATAGAGGAAAAGCATAGGTTGGATAACCAACAATTTAATTCTATGGTAGCCAAGGTCAACCTAATGGAAAATTTCAAAGAGTTTAACAATCCTAGTCTTATCAACCCAAGGGACAATGGCCAAGGATTGTTTCTATAGAAAGACGGAGGAGCACAAGTCCAAGCAAAGTAATCAAAATGCCTGAGTGAATATGGTGGTGGATGGTGAACCTCCTCTTAGGTTTGATCATTATCCTCTCTTAGTAAATTTTACCTATCAAATAGATGATTGGTGGTTAGATTCAGGAGCTAACATCCATGTTTGTTGTGATCATACTTTGTTTAAATCTTACCAGAACACAAGTGGGGGAAGCGTGACGCTCACGAATTATACTGCTGCACAAGTGCTAGGAGTTGGAAAGGTTGATTTAAAGCTGACGTCCATAAAGACTTTAAGCCTTAGTGATGTGCGGCATGTTCCCGATGTTAGAAGGAATTTAGTTGGCGCGTCCTCTTTAGTGCAACATGGATATAAGGTTGTAAAGGCGTCCAATAAGGTTGTAATAACTAAGAATAAAGTACTTGTTGGTAAAGGTTATGTATGTGATGGATTATTTAAGTTGAGTGTTATGAAAAAGTTTGATGGAAATTATTTTTTGATTTTTAATGTTGAATCAAGTGATATTTGGCATGAAAGGTTAGGGCATGTGAGCTTTGGAAAAATTCAACAATTGATGAATCTAGGTCTACTTCTAAGGAAATTTATAGACCTTAAGCATAAGTGTGAGATTTGTGTACAAGCGAAGCAACTAAGAAACCTTATAGTTCGGTCCATAGAAACACAAATCTTTTAGAACTCATACATAGCAATGTATGTGATTCTAATCAACCTCCTACTAGAGCCGGCAATAAGTATTTTGTGACATTCATAGACGACTTCTCCAGGTATTGTTACATCTATCTTATTAAAACAAAGGATGAGGTCTTTAGCAAATTTAAAATCTATAAGACAAAAGTTGAAAATCAACTAGATAAAAGGATTAAGACCTTTAGATCCGATAGAGGTGGAGAGTATTCCGAAAATGCTTTTAAAAGGTTTTGTGAAGATCATGGGATCGTTTTACAAGTTACACCTCCTTATTCACCCCAATCAAATGGCGTTGCCGAAATGAAAAATAGAACTTTATTAGATATGGTTAATGCTATGTTGTTGAATTCCAGTGCTCCTGAGAACTTGTGGGGGGAAGCGGTTTTATCATCTTGTTACATATTGAATAAAGTAACAATTTCTATGGAAGATGATAAAACTCCTTACGAGCTATGGAAAAAGAGATCTCCTAGGTTGGAATTCTTAAAAGTGTGGGGATGTTTAGCTAAGGTAGCAATTCCAGAACCCAAACGGAAGAAAATAGGGCCAAAGACTGTAGATGCTGTCTTTATTGGGTATGCTCAAAATAGTAATGCGAACCACTTTTTGGTCATCAATTCGGAAATTTTTGAAATTTCTAATAACACTATTATAGAAGCTAGATATGCTACATACTTTGAGGATCTATTTCCATTTAAAGACCGGATTAGAAATCATAGTCTTAATTCTAGACTCTCAACCGATACTAGTGATAGTACTATTAGTATATCTAAGAGTAGCAAGGGCAACTCTCCACCGGAGCTTAGGAGAAGTAAAAGAGGAAGAATTGAGAAAAATATTGGAGAAGAATTTTTCACATATTTAGTCAAAGGAGAACCTAAGACTTATGATGAGGCTATGTCGTCGTTACATGCGCCATTTTGGAAAGAAGCTATAAATGATGAGTTTAAGTCTATTATGGAAAATAACACATGGGTGTTATCTGACTTGCCACCTGATAGCAAACCAATAGGTTGTAAGTGGGTGTTTAAGAGAAAGTTAAAGCCCGATGAAAGCATAGAAAAATATAAGGCTAGATTAGTAGCCAAGGGCTTTACTCAAAAGGAAGGAATAGATTACTTTGCCACCTACTCTCTTGTTGCTAGAATTACTACCATTAGAACCTTGTTAGCTCTAGCATCTATATATAAGCTAGTCATACATCAAATGGATGTAAAGACTGCCTTTTTGAATGGTGACTTGAATGAAGAGATATATATGGAGCAACCTGAAGGGTTTAAGGTGAAAGGACAAGAAAATAAAGTGTGTAGATTGAAAAAGTCTTTGTACGGACTTAAGCAAGCTCCAAAGCAATGGCATGATAAATTTGATAGAGTCATTTTGAAGTATGGATTTGGAATCAATGACTTCGATAAATGCCTCTATTGTAAAGAGGATAATGGAGAGCATTTTATCCTATGTCTACACGTGGATAATATTTTGATTTTTGGGACAAACTTAGATTCAATTAATAATGTGAAAGCCTACTTGTGTAAGAATTTTGATATGAAAGATTTAGGAGAAGCTCATATTATTTTAGGAATGAAGCTAGAGAGGACATGTAATTGGATCTCCTTATCTCAATCAAATGCTATAGAGAGTATGTTGAGGAAGTTTGGACATTATGATGTTATGCCTATAAGTATTCCTTATGATGTTAGCATAAACTTGAATAAGAACTTGGGAGAACCTGTGTCTCAAATGAAGTATTCTCAAATTATAAGGTCTTTGTTATATTTTAGCAATAGAACAAGACCGGATATAGCTTATGCGGTTGGAAGACTTAGTCGTTATACCCATAATCCGAGTATAGAACATTGGAATGCTTTAAATAGGTTACGTATGTATCTTCGAGGAACCCTAGACTATTGTTTGATATATCGAGGTTATCCAAATGTAATTGAGGGGTACATTGATGCAAATTGGATAACTGATAACATAGATGTGAAGTCGACCACCGGATTTATATTTATGCTTGGAGGAGCAGCTATATCTTGGGGTTCTAAGAAACAAACTCTCATATCTAGAAGTACTATGGAAGCAGAGTTAATAGCGTTGGACACAACTTGTATAGAGGCAGAATGGTTAAGAAATCTTATGCTTGATATGCCTTTTGTTACAAAGCCTTTACCGGCTACACATGTGCATTGTGATAGTAAGGCTGCAATAGCTCTTACAAATCAAACTCATACTAATTAGAAGTTGAATAGACACATACAAGTGAGATATAAGTCCATTAAAGGACTATTAAACAAAAATATTTTGTCACTCGATTTTGTGAAATTCGAAAAGAACTTGGCTGACCAAGGCTTTACCCAAAAATGGTGTCTATGAATCATCAAGGGGAATGGGGCTAACCCAACCTTTGTGATCGGAGATCTCGTGAATAAGGTTCAATGGGTAGAAACAACCTGCACAAAGTGAACTCATTAGAAGCATTACCCTATATATAGGAGAGTATCTCCTCCCCATTCCAATGATGATGGTAATGCTTATGTGTGACATTCAGGATGGGTGAGACCAAGTCGGTAATTTCGCAAGGTACGAGGTCACCCATACACTTGGAGGTCTCACCTAAGTGGGAGTCGTCATAAGGCCGTGACCGTGGGATTGGGCTCTTCCCTAAAACCTCCCATGAGAATCAAGATTAGGGCGCATGGCCATTAATAGCGCCAACCCGCCAGAACCACGTCTTATATCAGATAAAGTGTGTATCAATTGATGTTTGGCCAAAGGGCCTTAATTCAAAGTGTAAGATTCCATTAGCGTTCCCTCAAATGGAAATTGATAAACTAAGTGTAGGTTCAAGTCCTGAAGGCACCTACACCCACTACATTGTATTATGTTGGCCACTTATATTGAATATTTTATTTTGTTATTTTATTTATTTATTTATTATTATTATCTTATTTATTTTATTTTATGGAGTTTTAAAACTTGTGTAGAATTGTCGGAAGTTTTAAAACTACCACTTATTTAAATTTAAATTGAAGGGTTGTAACTCTTCATTTTTAGTGCTAAGAGTTGTGACTCTTATTTAGTTTTTCTCTCCCTATATATAAAGGAATTGTAGTAAAAAATAATACTTTAAAAAAAAACTATCTTATTCAAATTTTCTATTTTACTTTATACCTTGTGATATCTATTTTTTGTGGGCAATTGATCGGACGGGTTCAAAAGTCTTTCTGTACTCGTGCTATCAGAAGAGACGCCGCTGCGAGCCTTTGGGTTAAATCTTGGATCGTTGTTCCTCGTTAGAACCTGCACGAAAGGAGACAACAAGAATTTTAAGTCAGCAAATTTCATTTGCATCTCTTACATGCCAGCGGTTCTTTCACTTTAATTACTTATCTATTTTCAATATATATGTGTTATAAGATTTGCATACTTCAAATCTGATTTTATTACTCTTATCATATTTTCATAAAACTTTTAGTTTCAAAATTTAAGTTTTAAACTAACAATTAGTCGGCATATCCTATATTTCGGCGATGAGACGAAGCTTTGAATACCTGTTTAGAGTTGAACATAGATAGGGCCCAGTAGCTTTATCGATATTAGGTGTACTTTGCAAATCGATTCTTCTTGGTGCACTTTTAGGTATGAACAAGCCGAAATCATAGAGACTGCACAGATTAAACAAAGGGTTAATTACACACGGCACCCCTGAGGTTTGCCCTAAATTACACACGGACCCCCCTATCTTTTTTAATTACACTCTGCTCCATTTCTTTGACGGTGTTAACGATGGGACGCAAAAAGATATTTTTACCCTCGTTTATTAACTACACAGTGTCGTCTTGGATTTTGGAGGAACTGAGAATATTTCTAATATAATTAGCATATTTTTTTATCTTCATTGCCGTTTTACACAGCTCAAAATTTTAGGGTTAAGGTTTCAGGCGAGGTTCAAGTATGGAAGCAAGAGCCAAAGCTACAGTGGGCTTGTTGGAAAAGATTCGGCCACCGCGACTAGAAGATGCGGGCCTCGAGGACTGCACACTGCCGCCGGAGTTCATCAAAGAGGCCGTCCTACTAGCAAGACACAATTCCTATAACACCATTCATTCTCTGGTTGGCTTGTCATAAGAGGCTCGGAATCGAAAATAAATTCAACAGATGGGCAAAATTACAGAGGACACTGCGTCCTCTGTCAACAGCACTAGAAATCTCTCGATCATCTCTTCTATACTTGCCTTTACTCATCTGTTTGGACAACTGTCCTCATTTGTAACCAGCTTCCTTGTGTGCTTTGGAATTAAAAGGATGAGTCTTCACAGACTGTCCAGAACTATTAAGGAGCTAACCTCTTAGCTTGGCTAAGAAGGGTCACTTGCTGCCACAATCTACGTCTTTGATGTGAAAGAAATGATAGGATCTTTCAAAGCTTGTCTCAAAAAACCCTCGGCACATTGTCACTACCATTTGCAGCATGATCCGAGTTAAAGTCATGAAGTGCAGATTCAAGAACACATAAGCACGGGAATTTTTGTCTGGCTTGGGGTTTACCTAATTTTGTTCTCAAATAGATTGGAGTTGTAGCTTTGTTACTGTCGTTAAATCCACCATTTTCTCACCATCGGAGGACGACGAAGAAGAGCCCCAAGGCAAATGCGTAAACGACCCGTGGCCGACCCTCGAGGATCCGTATGATGCGCTGCTGGGTATCACGCCGGAAAGCGAGCCCCATGGGTTATGCACCGTCAAGAAAGGCCGCTTGCCGAAGGATGTTGGCGACGAGGTGGCAGTCGACAAGGAGGAGGCGGTGACGGAGGCGTAGGAGGTGTCGTTGCCGTCGGTAGTTGGAGAGAGAGAGAGAGAGAAAGAGAATTGGGGTCTGATTTGTTTTGATCGAATTTTGTAGAGAGAGAGAATTGATGAGTTCTTTGTAATAGATCCTTGACATTTTTTGGTTAGAAGGGAAAGAATGAAGTGAAGGAAGAAAGGGAGGAAGAAGGAGAAAGAAATGGGTCTGTAGAAGAGAAAGAGAATGAAGAAGAAGAAGAAGAAAAACCCTAAAGGGCAAGAGGGGTTTTATTTAAGAAAGGGAGGACAGTTTGGGGATGAAAAATCCAAAAAGTAAGGTGTCAAGAAATCTTTAGACGGAGTTAGGGTCCCCTCAATGTTGTGGGGCTCCGTGAAATGCAGGTACAAACTTGGGGGAGCGGATTGTAATTTTCAAAGATAGGGGGTCTGTGTGTAGTTTAGGGTAAACCTCAGGGGTGCCGTGTGTAATTAACCCTTAAACAAATTATTCAGACTCTTAATGCCAACCAGGTGACTGCCTCTTCTATCTCTTATCTATTAGCATTTTTGGGTTTATGGTATTGAACTTTTTTGTTTCATGTAGGCTGGAGAATTTGAGGCAATCGATGGGATGACTCCACTTGATGTTATGGTCCGAATCTTAAACAATCAATTGAGTTCATTGATGTGGATCGATGAAAAGGTTAGCATTTTAGCTGAAACCTCTGATCATTATTTCAAACGATATAGGACCAAATGGGTTGCGGGCGCTAGTATCTTCTTTATTATGTGTCAACTTTCTGTTTGGGAGTGGTGCTACCTTCCAAAATTGTTTGTACGACGTTAACCATCTCATAAATGGTATGTTCTACCCAAAATGTTATCGTCAATATTATCCCCGATTTCGCCTCAAATTCTTTTTTCGTTTTTGTTTCCCTAAAACACTGATCTCCTCTGAATTCTGTCAGGCTGAGGAGTTCTCGTCACGTATACAAAAGTTAGCAAGCCAAGGGTTAGCCGCAGTTCGTGAAATGATGGGGCCAAAACTTTAGGTGAGTTAAAAGTCGATTTTTGTGATAAGTAATGTGGAGAAAACTTGGTCGAGACAACCTTTTTAGTTCTGGCTCAGTTCGTTTTTTATGGTGCATGTGGATATTAATCTTTCGGCATAAAACATGATCCTAATAGAGAATTGGTTTGCCCCCCCCCCCCCCCCAAAAAAAAAGGTCGCCCTTCCCTTCTCTATACCCGTTTGGGTTTTTTGCGCAACCTTTACTGAACCAGCCGATTCTAAAAATCTATTTGCATCATACTGGTAGATACTATTTTCATTGCAAACTTCCACCCATAAGATTAGCAATTTAGCATCGTACTGGTAGTTTTTGTATATCCTTACTTGAAGATTAAAGTACAGAGCAAGTTCTTTTTCAGATTCTTCTTGTTTAAGTTCTAAGGTTTCGAGTACAATTTGTCTGCACGTGTGATCAGTAGGTGATAGCGGTTCACTAATGGTTGCAAAGCAAATGGGTGACAGTGAAAGATTGTCAGCATGATGAGGGTAAAGATTGGTGGTTGGGAGGTAGGTCGGGCCCCTTTCCAGTGTTTGTAATATGGCTCGTCCTCCCATTTTCTCTTGATGTTGTCATAGGAGTTGGTTCTCCCCTCTCCTACTTGTCTCTACAGTACAAGGATCTAGGGTCTTGTATCATCTTCGGACACATAGTTGATGTTTCCTTTTCATCACGAAACTAAAAGATCCTGAAAGAACACTAGACGCGTCACTTTTATGGCGACAAATCCACTAATTATCTATTATGTAACATCATGCTATTATTATCTTAGTTGAGGTCGAGTATATGAATCCATTTGGTTAGTTATCTATTAATCAAACCATTCTATGAGCATGCATGCAAGATGGCTCCATATTGTAATTTGGGTTAATTACAAAACTGTCCCATGAGGTTTACACGTTTTTGTACTTTGCTCCCCGTGTTTACAACTTTTGCAATAGTGTCCCCCAAGGTTGACAAAACCATTGCAAACAGCTTCAAAATTGGATGGCTGTTGAAATTCGAACGTTAAGTCCGCATGTGCACAGCATATGCCGTCTTGGCATGGGCAAATCGATCAATTCCCTTACCAAAGCCCTCTGAAAACCCTAAACCCCATTACCCTCCTATCTATCTTCTCTCTCTTCCTCTCCACAGGCAGCAGGCCCTAATCGGGCAGCGCCGCTCCCATCTCCGGCGTCTCTATTGCTGGCCACGTTCCTCACGGGTAATGAACTTTGGCGCCGCCTACATCGTACACCACAACACAACATCCCCGTGACCACCGTGTTGTAGCCGAGATACCGCTGCCACCGCCAAGTCACCGTGCGATCGCTGTCGCCGGCCACCATTCAGTCTCTGGTGAGAAACTCTGGTCGGCAGCCCCATCGCCGGTCAACGCCTCTTCCAGATCACGGCAGCCCTATCACCGGTAAGCAACTACAGCTGCCCCTTCACCGAGACTCTGCAACCGTCGCACCGCAGCCAACGCGCCGCTACCACCACCGCACGGGACTTATCATCGGCCAGCCATAATTCCGGTCGCACCAGACGTGGACCACCACGGCGCCACACTGCAGTGTCACAGTACTACCGAAGATGAATCCGAAACGCAAATCTCACTACCGATCTCGACTCATTTGGGTTGCTGAAATGAGTGTCAAGATTATGCCATCTTCAAGCCACCTGCTTGTCATCCAACCTTCTTTCTATATTCACCACCAGAAGCAAAACCCTCCCCAGGAAATTCCGGCCATTGTTCGACTCCTTCACGTTAGAGATGTTGATTTCTATGGTTCTGTAAGGGAGATTCGCGACGTTATTTACATGGAACACGAGCTTCTCGTTAAAGACATTGCTAGACAGCTGCGGAGAAGAAGAGAGAGAAGAGAGATATGAGGGTAATGGGGTTTAGGGTTTTCAGAGGGCTTTGGTAAGGGAATTGACCGATTTGCCCATGCCAAAACGGCATGTGCTGTGCACATGGGGACTTAACGTCCGAATTTCAACGGCCATCCAATTTTGGAGCCGTTTGCAATGGTTTTGTCAACCTCGGGGAACACTATTGCAAAAGTTGTAAACACGGGGAGCAAAGTGCAAAAACGTGAAAATCTCAGGGGACAATTTTGTAATTAATCCTTGTAATTTTGCCTTTGCAAGAAATATGAAAGGGAGAAATGTTAACTAGAGTAAGTGATAGAGTGTGACTTGTTAAATGAGTTACAACGAACACACACCACCACTCAAGCATAAGTCGAACGGGTTTGAACCCAGCACAGCCAAGCTCGGATTGAAGAGCTCGAGCTACGATGGTGTGGACCGTGTTGTAAGACCCAAATAATATATAATTAATTATTTTAATTCTTAGGCTACTTTTGAAGTTTTAATAATATTTTGGAATTCCTTTTGAATAAGTAACATATCTTTAGGGGCCTTTGGAGTAATTTGCTAAGTTTAGAGAAATAAAAAGACTGGTTAGTTTGTATTTTATTGTTAAATAGAGTCTGATCTTTTAGAGAGAGGAGAAAAAAGAGAAAATTAGGGCTTGAGGATTTCAACCTTCTACTCACAATTGGTAAGTGATCGATCCTAAACCTTAATCAAAATATACTTGATTTGGAGATTTTAATCTTAGTGGTTGATTTTATTAATTAGGTTTGATACTTTCAGAAGGTTACGCAACTTTACGAATCTTATAGCGTGAATTGAGGTAAGGGTTTCATGTACAAACTCGCTTCGTTATCGTTATTCTATTGATCAATTTTGTTGCTTTGATTCTAAATCGGAAAAAAATTTATCTTTCATCAAAATTATAATTTATACGTTCGTTTTTGTATCACGTGGGAACACCCGTTCTAAAATTTTTATGCCTCCGTCGTTGTGATATCTGCTGTTTCGTATTTGCGGGTTGACGCTTCTGTTTGACTGCTGCTTTTGTGTTTTCAATCCGGCCGTACCAGTGCAAGTGTTTCTCTTACCGGTTATTGTGCATGGGTACAGGTGCAGTACCATTAACATTTACCTCCAATCATTGTCGATCATTACAAATGAAAATTGTTTAAAGTAATTGAAAGGGTTTTTCAGGAGAAAAATGGCCGTGCAATTTGAGAAGTGGCCTTGCCACGTGTCAATTTTGAAGTGGTGTACATCATTTATTAACTTTTTGCCCATATATCGTTATTTAGAAATTCTGGAACCGCACGAAACTCGGATTTAAATTATTCAACTTCCGTTGTATTCGTTATTTCGTCCTCTTTGATCTAAGTCTAATATCGAGTATTTTTAGAAATCGTTAACTTATCCTACTTGAAATACTAAGTTTTGATGTTTTGCGATTTATGCGTTTGAGATATTTTGAAGTCCATTGGACCCTTTTGAATTGAACTAATATTAGAACCTTCACGTACTTAGGTTAACGTGACGCCATGACATGATATGGCAATTGCTACCGGTATGCAACTTTGAACTTAGAACCTTCGCGTGCTTAGGTTAACGTGCTTTACGGTCACGTATTACGTGATTGTACCGTATTTGATTATTAGTTCAATTATTTGACTGTGTTCATTTGACTTTGACTTCGATTTGATATTTGATGTATTGGAATGTCCCGAAGTGGGATTATTGGTCGTGCTCAGATTTTCAATCGTCTTTGTACTTTTGTTTTCATATGTTTTGTTGGACTCAGCTATATATTCTTGGATACGTGCGTTGTAATCCGTGGGTGTGTGCGTGTGATCTTTACTGGGCTTTGTGCTCACCCCCCTTTTCTCTCCCCATTTCAGGTAGTTAAGCTGAGACGGCTTAGAGGAGTTAATAGCATTATGCTTAAGCTTGGAGTTGAACTTTAATTGATAACTCTCATAGTAGCTTTGAAATAAGAACCTTGTAATAGTTTTTTATTTAATGACTTTTGTTACCCTAATGCTTGGGAAATAATTATTGTTATCAAACTTCCGCTGCAATTGTTAGACATTGATGAGGAACTTGAATGCCTTTGATTTCAGATATAATTTAGAGCTCTGATCACCTCTTTGAGGTCATATTTTGGTAAGATGCTTTGGGTATTATATTTCTCGTAAGCAGGAATATTTTGAAATAGTATGCGTATGTACGCCTCCGGGTCGGGGGCGTGACAGATTTGGTATCAGAGCATAGGTTTAAGATTCTGTAGACTCTTTAGACTTAAGCTTTCAATGATTTGAGATGAACTTTATGATGTTTGAGATATAGTTCTGAGTAGTCTAGTTTTAGTAGTACTTCTGTTTGAAGCGTTTACACAATAAGTTGTGATCTTATAAGTTTTTCGCTATCTCAGGAGCTATGCCGCCGCGTGCAGCTAGAGGGGGTACTAGAGGTGGTCGTAGGGGTAATAATGTCACTGGGGTCAACGTGGAAGCAGAAGCCCCTCCTACTCCTTTGACTGCAGATACCATCAAGGCATTTAACCGCCTAAATTGTCCGACTTTTGTTGGTGCAGACAAGCCAGAGGAGGCAGAGGCTTGGTTGAGTAAGTTAGAGAAGAGGTTTAAGCTTCTGAACATCACCGATCGTCAAAAGGTGGACCTCGCGGTGTACCAGTTGGAAAACGAGGCTGACCAATGGTGGCAAATGGTAGAGAGAGCTTTGAGTGTTGAGGAGGAACATGCTTTGACTTGGGCACGTTTCCAGGAACTATTTCTTGCCAAATACTTCCCTAGAAATGTTAAGGATAATATGGTGGAAGAGTTCTTAAAGTTAGAGCAAGGAGAGGATGAAACTGTGAAAGACTACGAGGCTAGATTTGCTAGATTGTCAAGGTTTGCGACACATGTGATAGATACTGAGGAGAGACGTGCAACACGTTTTAAGAATGGACTAAGGTACGGCATCAGGAAGTTCTTAACCGCTGTAACTTTAGACACATATGGTCAAGTCTTGGATAAGGCTCAGAGAGTGGAGAAAGATGTCGAGGATGGGCGTAAGTATTACAAGGAACCGAGACAAAAGAGAGGAAGAGAAGAGAGTATCTCAAAGGGCAATGACGTGGTTCATCCCAAGAGTAAGAACAACAGTTTAGCTATTAAGGAACCACTTAAAAATACCCAGGACCCCATCGAAGCTTGCAAAACGTGTGGTAAGAACCACATGGGTGTGTGTTATTGGAAGAGTGGTGCGTGTTTTAATTGCCAGCAGCAGGGACATAGGGTTCGGGATTGCCCTCAGCCGCTTAGGCCTCAATTTACTCAGGGTAGGGGGATGCAGAATCAGCTGCCAGGAAATAATCAAGTTGGAACAACTCGGGCTCGAGCTTATGCCTTGACAGAGAAGGATGCCACTGCATCTCCATGATGTAGTGACAGGTAAATTTTACATAGTTTAGCTAGAGCTTATGCTTTGAGTGATGCTTGTTCCTTATTTTCATAGTCTCTATATATTTGCTCGTGAACTTTGATACTGAGTTAGAACCTTTAGGTAGTGGAAACTCTGAGAGTCTGTAGATGTGATTGTGTATCCATATTCGGTGACTGAGGTGCGTAAATTTCGAGGACGAAATTTTTATAAGGAGGGGAGAATGTAAGACCCCAAATAATATATAATTAATTATTTTAATTCTTAGGCTACTTTTAAAGTTTTAATAATATTTTGGAATTCCTTTTGAATAAGTAACATATCTTTAGGGGCCTTTGGAGTAATTTACTAAGTTTAGAGAAATAAAAAGACTGGTTAGTTTGTATTTTATCGTTAAATAGAGTCTGATCTTTTAGAGAGAGAAGAACAAAGAGAAAATTAGGGCTTGAGGATTTCAACCTTCTACTCACAATTGGTAAGTGATCGATCCTAAACCTTAATCAAAATATACTTGATTTGGAGATTTTAATCTTAGTGGTTGATTTTATTAATTAGGTTTGATACTTTCAAAAGGTTACGCAACTTTACGAATCTTATAGCGTGAATTGAGGTAAGGGTTTCATGTACAAACTCGCTTCGTTCTCGTTATTCTATTGATCAATTTTGTTGCTTTGATTCTAAATCGGAAAAAAATTTATCTTTCATCAAAATTATAATTTATACGTTCATTTTTGTATCACGTGGGAACACCCATTCTAAAATTTTTATGCCTCCGTCGTTGTGATATCTGCTGTTTCGTATTTGCGGGTTGACGCTTCTGTTTGACTGCTGCTTTTGTGTTTTCAATCCGGCCGTACCAGTGCAAGTGTTTCTCTTACCGGTTATTGTGTATGGGTACAGGTGCAGTACCATTAACATTTACCTCCAATCATTGTCGATCATTACAAATGAAAATTGTTTAAAGTAATTGAAAGGGTTTTTCAGGAGAAAAATGGCCGTGCAATTTGAGAAGTGGCCTTGCCACGTGTCAATTTTGAAGTGGTGTACATCATTTATTAACATTTTGCCCATATATCGTTATTTAAAAATTCTGGAACCGCACGAAACTCGGATTTAAATTATTCAACTTCCGTTGTATTCGTTATGTCGTCCTCTTTGATTTAAGTCTAATATCGAGTATTTTTAGAAATCGTTAACTTATCCTACTTGAAATACTAAGTTTTGATGTTTTGCGATTTATGCGTTTGAGATATTTTGAAGTCCATTGGACCCTTTTGAATTGAACTAATATTAGAACCTTCACGTACTTAGGTTAACGTGACGCCATGACATGATATGGCAATTGCTACCGGTATGCAACTTTGAACTTAAAACCTTCGCGTGCTTAGGTTAACGTGCTTTACGGTCACGTATTACGTGATTGTACCGTATTTGATTATTAGTTCAATTATTTGACTGTGTTCATTTGACTTTGACTTCGATTTGATATTTGATGTATTGGAATGTCCCGAAGTGGGATTATTGGTCGTGCTCAGATTTTCAATCGTCTTTGTACTTTTGTTTTCATATGTTTTGTTGGACTCAGCTATATATTCTTGGATACCTGCGTTGTAATCCGTGGGTGTGTGCGTGTGATCTTTACTGGGCTTTGTGCTCACCCCCCTTTTCTCTCCCCATTTCAGGTAGTTAAGCTGAGACGGCTTAGAGGAGTTAATAGCATTATGCTTAAGCTTGGAGTTGAACTTTAATTGATAACTCTCTTAGTAGCTTTGAAATCAGAACCTTGTAATAGTTTTTGATTTAATGACTTTTCCCTAATGCTTGGGAAATAATTATTGTTATCAAACTTCCGCTGCAATTGTTAGACATTGATGAGGAACTTGAATGCCTTTGATTTCAGATATAATTTAGAGCTCTGATCACCTCTTTGAGGTCATATTTTGGTAAGATGCTTTGGGTATTATATTTCTCGTAAGCAGGAATATTTTGAAATAGTATGCGTATGTACGCCTCCGGGTCGGGGGCGTGACAGTGTGGTATGTATCTCGTAAATGAGTCAAGGAAATGTCCTTGACTTACTTTTAGCTTTTTATGGGGCTTACAAGCTCCAATGTATATAATATAATCTCTCCATCAAATTGAACCGTTTCTTATGGTTGATTTGAGTAATATAACCCTCAATTGTTACCTGATAAAATAGACTATTTTTATCATTTCACATACTACAAATTTTCATCTTTATTTCTGGGGTTTCCCATGAACCTGAGCACTTGAACCCATGTCAGAATAACCCGCCCCGTTTCATTTCCCCCTTTCGTCACATCTGAACCCAAAAACCCACATTTCAACCAAAATCCAGAACTCCCGCAGTTAGGGTTCATCAAATCAAACCAATCACTCAGCCCAAAGTATCAAACCAATCTTGGGGTTTTAGCCAAATCCACTAAAACCCTCCAGCACACTCACACCCACACACACACACACAATGGTACGATCCTCTAGATTCTCCACCACCCGCTTCCTCTACAGCCTCTGCTCCACCTCCTCCAAACCACCGCCGCCCCACTCCCCAATTGCCGCCCACCTCGCCGGCAACATCCACCCCCGCCGGTTCTCCTCGCGCAGCGCCGCCAGGGCGAGGGAGCCGAAGGAGGCCTGGTGGAAGGAGTCCATGGACAGGCTCCGGAACATCGGCATCTCGGCTCACATCGACTCGGGCAAGACGACGCTCACGGAGCGGATACTCTACAACACTGGCCGGATCCACGAGGTCCGGGGGAAGGACGGTGTCGGGGCGAAGATGGACTCGATGGACCTGGAGAGGGAAAAGGGGATCACCATACAGTCTGCCGCCACTTACTGCACCTGGAATGGCTATCAGGTCCCCTAAATTTGAACTGGAATTTTGTTTCTTGTTTTTAATTTTCTCTTTAATTTTGTGTTTAGTTGAGTCGTGTAGAAGGGTAGGAAAAATGGGGGTTTTTCAGAATCGTATAGTGTTTTTGTGTGAGAAATTTATGGAGGGAATGTAGAGAAAGTAAGGTCCTGTTTGACGGGTGTTTCATCACTATAAAGTCTGCTGCCGTTGCACTTGGAAATTTGAACTGACATTTTGATATTATTAATTCGTTTTGTGTTCCATTAAGTTGGAAATGTTTGAAGTTGTGGGGTAAATGAGTTTCTTTATGGTTGGGACTAGAGAAAACCAGAATCGTTTCGATTGAGTTGCTTTCTATGCAGTCTGCTGCCGCTTATTGCACTTGGAATAATAATAATAGGTCACATATTTGAACTGATTCTTTTTCCTGTTTTTCTTTTTGTTTTCCTTGGTTTAGTTGAGTCGTATAGAAGGGTAGGAAAATTATTATTATTATTATTTTCTTTTTTCTTTTTTTTTTTTGCAATTTGGTACTGGAGGAAACCAGAATAGCATATAGGTTTTTGTCTGAGAATCATGCATGGAAAATGAAGAGAAACTAAGGCCCCGTACGCTTACCATATTTGTTTTCTGTTTTCATATTCTGTTTTCATTTTCATGATTTTCATATTCAGTTTGAAAATTCGTTCCTGTACTTTTATCATTTTCACAAAAAAAAATTTAGCTATTTTTTCTTATATTGGGTTAAGTTTGAGTGAAAAAAGCTGAAAACACATTTTAGGTGTTTTCAGTTTTTTGTTACTATTTGAGTAATTTTATCCAAAACGAAAACAGAAAATGGTAAAAGTACGCAAAAAAAGAATCTTTTTCATCATTATTGCTAAAAACAGGAAACGAATATGGTAAGCGTACGGGGCCTAAGGTCCTGTTTGGTCACTATACGGTGCTGCCACTTGTTGCACTTGCAATGGATTTCAGGTGACAAACTTGAACTGATTTCATTTCTTGTTTCTGTCTCTTTTTTTTTTTTTTTAATTTAATTGGGTCGTTTAGAAAGATAAGCAAAAAGGGTTTTGTTGCAAATTGAGGCTAGAGGCAGAACAGGTTTTTCCGTCAGAATTCCGTTGAGGAATTGACGAGAAAGTAAGGTCCTGTTTGCCTAGTGTTTGGTTACTATCGAGTCTGCTGCTACTGCTTACTGCATTTGAACTGGCATTTTTATTTTTTTCTGGTAGTACTTTGTTTTGGTTTCCATCTAATTGAAATTGTTTGAAGTTGTGGGAGAAAATAAGTTTCGTTACTACTTGGGACTAGAGAAACCAAGAATTGTATCAGTTGAATCGCTTTGTGGCTGTGATAGGATGCAATGGTGTAGGAAATTAGACAAAAGCTGAACTTAGAAGAATCATTAAAGTGTTCTTTGAAACTTTTTCAAAAGACAGAAATAGTGTTTTGAAACTGAAACTTGCTTGGTAAGTTAAGTACGTCCGTCTTGTGACTGGTAACTTATAAGCTGCGTCATTGTACCTTTCTCGTCAGGACCGAGCAATTTGGATGACTTTGATATGTCAAGAATTTACCCCTTTTTGAAGCTTCTCAGTTACATATTTATCTTCATTAATTGTAGCACAGTTTTGTGGCGCAGCATATTGTGTTGTTGGATTTATTCGGGACACGTGGATTTCACAATTGAAGTTGAGAGGGCTTTGCGTGTTCTTGATGGTGCCATCCTTGTCCTCTGTAGTGTTGGTGGTGTTCAAAGTCAGTCAATTACTGTTGATAGGCAAATGAGAAGATACGAGGTTTCGAGGCTTGCTTTTATAAACAAACTTGATAGAATGGGGGCGGATCCGTGGAAAGTTCTCAGCCAGGTCGTTTGTTTACCTTGAAATCATTCCAATTTGGCTATGAACTATTTATGTATGAGTCTTTATTAGAATTCTACAAATTCTAAGTGAGTGTGTGTGGCGACCCAGGTCTGGCTACTCCTCCCTCAAAAGGGCCAGCCAAGGAGGTGTTAATTAGTTCCTTTTGGCAGGGTCTTATAAGGTCATTCACACAGTTTTCCCACGTCCGATGTGGGATATTACATCCTCTCCTCCTCATGCCCTAGTGTCCCTGCTAAGGTGCAAGTTCAACCTTAGTGACACATAGCCCAAAATATTCCCCTCTAGCCAATTGTTGGATAATACCGCCATTCTAATCAGTTGGCCAAATTCGAGTATGCCATCGTGTCTTACTCTGACAACCTGAATGGATAGCCCAACTCGAGCTTAGAGAGTCGGCTCTAGTACCATCTATAACGACCCGGTCCATGGCCGCACCACAGGGCAATGCCTCCCTCAAAAGGCTAGCAAAAGTAGGTACTTATCAGTTCCTTGACAAGATCTTGTAAGGTCATTCACAAAGTTTCCCACATCCGACGTGGGATATTAGAGTATAGTTCACCTTTACTGTGGTAGTTAGAGTATAAGTTTGCTGTAAATAAACACTGATGTATTCTAGAGATTAATGAAATGATTTACCCAGAGACATTCATGCTGCTTTTAGTTAGTCTTGGCTGGTCCATCTGGATTTATTGTTACTTCATATTGCATTTATCTGAAATTGTTACTTGTGCAAAACCAGATACCCATCTTACATTTGCAATCTTTACTTTTCTCCATTATGTCCATAAACCCTTATGTCCATAAACCCTTAATGATGATATCATCTTTTTTCCAGTAATTTTATCCGTGTTATATTTGAAGGCATTCAAACTTTAAATCCGCTTGAAGTATAAATTTGAACATTTTGTCAATATTGGTGGGGAACTGATTCGAGCAGGTCACATGCCTTTAGATCAAATGAATTCTTAACTTCCTCATCATTGTAGATCTGCTGACGCAATTGCTTTATGAATCCTCTGTGTTATTGCCAATTCGTCAAAGTCGTCAGAGACGCAGATCCATGCCTTTAGATCAAATGAATTCTTAACTTCCTCATCATTGTGGATCTGCTGAGCAAGAGTGGTTTTGTCGGATTTTGATCCTTGCTGTAACTCATGTCTACAGCATGGTGCTGTGATTAATCCTATCTGTCCAACACAAATCCAACGCACCACCTTTTGTCACAATACCACATCTTAACCTATGGTTTACATCCCTCTCTCTTTGTTCTTAGTTGGAATCCCTCTCTCTCTTCCCTCTCTCTCAACATTAATCATAGCACCCTTGTTGTAACCTGATCCAAATCCGTTTTGCCTATCCCACTCAAACCAACAATAGGGATAACAATAACATGGAACCTACAATCACTTCCCGATTCGCACCCAAGACATGTTTGAGCGAGTATTGCTTGTTTATCCTTTTCCCTGCCTTAAAATCCAGAATATTCATCGACCAAGGAAGTTGTAGGTGATCTCTCGTCTCCCGTTCTTCTCAACCTAGTACCTACAACATGGTTATTCATCCAATTCAGCTCATTTTTCTTTGTCAGAAGATCTTCTATTCTTTCAGTGATCTTGTCTATCTTTGAACTTATATTAAAATCAAACTTAACAGCACGAGAAGTGACATTGGTGGAACAACAGGGTGGGATGAGCTTTCGTAACATACTGCGGTTGCTAGCTTGAGTTGGTTGGGCCATCGGTTTGCGGCGCAGTGCTTCGGTGGCCAATTCGTCCAGGAGGTCATCCAAGTCGTACGCCAGATCTTGGAGTTGTTCGAGCCACATATTCACCGATTTCTCCACAATTTGCTTCTCCTCCGCATAACTGAGCACCGCTTCGATTACCTTCGGTGTTGAAGTCCAAGTTTCAAGCTAAGAGTAGATTCCCTCAGGGAGAGCCAGGTTCAACAGCTCGCCCGAGGCCAACTTGTCGAGCAACATAGTGAAGAACGCAGAGAGAAAGATCTCTGCGATCACAACCATGGTGGTGTTTTTCCAAAGAGAAGCTCAATGCAAGGCAGATGAGAAGCAAAGTTATGAAGGGAAAACTCTGTTTCTTCCCAGAGAAAGGTTAAAGCAATGAAGATGAAAGTGGTTGGTCAGTCAAGTAGAGGAAATTAGTCAAGTGAAGTCCTTCAATTAATGTAGGATAGGAATAAAATTATCTTTGGAAATGTTCATGAGAACGACGGAAAAATGCTATCAAACTAGCTCATCAAATTTTGAAAGTGATGTTTGGACTTCATTTTTTTAGTAATTGAACAGCATTTTTTTTTTTCTACTGATTCAATGTTGCTATGGTGACTATAGAGCGATAGAGAATCGATGTTATGAAATTTTGACAATTAATCATTTGAGTACCCCTTGCAAAATACTTCAGTACCGTGTCCCCGAACTTGTCAATATGGAATTCATTCCATGTCTCAGCAACGTATTTATTGTTCTTTTTAGCAAGTTCACAAAATTCCCCTAATAACATATACAAATCATGCACCTTATGGTAGGCAACTAGTCAGCAACAGAATATCTCCCCACCTGTTCTTGCCGTCAATGTCGTGCACATGATGATGGATTTTGTTTTTTTTTTTTTTTTTTGGGGGGGGGGGGGGGGAGAGGAGAGAGAGAGAGAGAGAACAAAAAGAGAACAAGTTTGAAAGTTGCATATAATCTACGGATATGACATGTTGTGATATATATGAGGAAGTTTTTTCTTGTTCTTAGATTCAATATGTTTGCTCATTATGCATATATCTAACCACAATCAAACTCCTTTAGCGCCCACACGGTGAAATTTTCTTTACCAACTTTAAAGTATTTTGCTTCTCCTATGCTTCAACCATTCCTTAAGCTCCAAGTTTAATGTAGGAATCAAATTTCCCGCAACGAGCTACTTGCAACCGTAGTTATCAATAATGCTTTGTACCGCCCGATATATGCCGATTTGGTTCAAAACGGTGCAAAGAACAATTTTTTATGTACCACTATAGATATGGATTGTATGAGACGAGTGGTCGACACCCTACGTTACAAAACCTTTGTCATTATTTGAAAATGTCATAGCATGTTTTAGAGCATGTTTTGGATTTATTTTTCAAAGCAAATTTTAGATTAAATCATAGTCAACTTTTAAAATAATTTCAAGCTATTTTTAGCATAGTTAGCTTTAAGTTATTGATGTTGTTTTGGATTTAAAAAAAAAAAGTATCAATGGAGCAAAATGACCAAAAAATTAATGTTTTGAATAAAATATTTTAGTTGTCTCTGTAATATCACTAGGGTAATACTTGGTTATAAAGAATGATTAATTCATAATCCTTATTTTCCTGAATTATGATTTAATCACTTTTTTTACTTCTAAAAGATGATTTTATCAGTTTTGTATATTTTGTCGAACACCTGTCAACTCGATTCCATGCACATTCAATAAAGTTTGCCATCTTAGAATTAACCCCAAATAACCCCCACAATAAATTTTATTGGAAATCCTATTAATTAGTAAAAACTGTCACAAATTTTGTTGATAAGGAATATGATAGTATGAAAGATGTATGTAATTTGAGGTAGTAGCTAAGAAATGTGCAGATCTCTATATTTATACTATTTTTAAAAGTGTGGATGTTTGTAAATCATCTTTCGGACACAAATGCCTCTCAAATCTTTTCTAAGACCATGAGTATCCTCGGTGGTTGACTTTAATGAATTAATGATGTGGTACTTGGAAAACTTCTCATCTCTTAATACTAGCTTCATGGTTTCTCTCTCCAGGTTCATTGCCAAATGCTAGGTGTATGGTTTCTTTTTTCAAAGCATATGTGTATATCTTAATTTTTTATCTCTATGTTTGATATAGCACTACTATTTATTAAACTAAGAGTTAGTCTAAAACATTCGTTGAACTTAAACACTCCTAAGTATTTTCTAAATGTCCCTCAAGTCCCATTATTCTTGGTTTATATGAAAACATAACATAGAACTATTATAATATCCTTTTAGCATTATTACATCACTACTCTCTCAATAAATGCAGGCAACAATTAATTCCCTCCTTAACGGTTATCCCTCTCATCCTTAGTAAAACTTTTCATTTTCATCTTCCATACACAAGTTTGCTTGACCTCCTGAATGACTATTCATCCCTATCATTACATATGACACAATTAGAATGCCATTCCAATCCTGATTTATCATCATCCGCAAGACATTTGTGCCTCATCGTCGAATTTAAAATTAAGTTGGGTTGCTCTACTTTTAATTTCTAAGCATGGGTTAGTTGTAGATTTATGTGGACAACAATTAAACATTTTTTGCTTCAAGCAGGCTACAAACAAATATCACAATGAATATTCATCTAACTCCATTTGATTAAAGGTGCTTCGTTTCGGTTTGATACTACGGTCTCATTTTCATATTCACAGCAAATAAATAGAGTGTAATAATGTTTATTCACTACATATGGCTCCATGTAGTTAGGAGCAACAATTTGGGTTCTGAGTTTGGTTATTCCTAAGAATGTAGAGGCATGCGAGCTATAAGGTTTAATTTAGGTCTCAGTTTAATCTTAATTTTTCACCTGAATTTAATGTTACAAATTTTATTTTTTTCTTTTTATGTAGAATATTTATTGGGAGTTTTTGTTTATAGATACTTATGCTTATTTTAATAGTTATTTGTATTGTTACAAAGGTTGGATTAATTAAGAGCAATATTAGCTTTATTTTAGGTGTTATTAGAGTCATGACATCTAGGTTCAAGTTGGTTTGACTTTAAAGCCTCAGACTCTTTCAGAATCTAATTCACACCTTATAATGCAAGATGACATGAATTTATCTGCCTGCACTTTTTCTTTTATTTTTACCTTTTATGTACTATTGTTGATCAATTAAGTGAGAAGTACATCTTAATGGTTTTTTTTTTCTTGAATCATTTATGTGATACATGGACATGTTGTGAATTGGAATTTTGTTGCTTGCTTCTATACATCACAGGTTTTGTTATTTTGTTATTGCCATCATCCATGCGGAAGAAATTGAAGATATTGCCATACATCACAGGTTTTGTTATTTTGTTTATTCACCTACGTGTAGCGCGCTTACACACTACTAGTCTCTATAAGTGACGTAACCAGGAGATATTGCCACATGTGGTAAGTGGTTAAACATATTGGCGCCGACGTAACCAATCATAAGGCGACATTTGAGTTTTGCACAAGATTAATATGACATTCGGAAAAAGGTTAATAGCTACCTACTTTTAGCATCGAAGATTCAAGCAAAGCTCATCAAGTACCGGCGTAGAGCCAAAAGCACTAGAAGTAGCAGATTCGTGTACAGACCGTGTTTACAAATCTTACTGGTTGCAAGTCAGTGTTAGGAATTTTGAATGACAACGATCAATAAGAAATCGCGCATCTCTCTGCTACATGCTTGGCGTTGCATTTGGTGGTAAAAAAAATTTCCGCTACAACTATCTCGGTTCATGCATGTATAGATCTGCTTTACGAATTTTTGCCGGTCATAAATACGAGACTTGATCAACTCTCGTGTATCTTCGCGAGGATGAGCTTCAAATAATTCCTAAAAATTTCACTAATTTTTAGGTGTCGATAAAAAATTCTCGCATTTAAAGGATACAGCGACTATATATATCCAAAGAATATGGGCGAATATATAGCGATTAGATCCAAAGGGTGTGGTATACCCAACATGCGAACGATGGAGAAAGAAGAGGGCCAAGATCGGCACAACCATGGCGGGGCCATATCACCACTTCATATCACTGGAAAAGAGTCCCATTATTGCGCCAACTGTCGTGTCTGCCTCGGTGCCAATGTCTTCGTCTAGCGGATCTAGCTTCTCCTTCGGGACTGGTGCTGCTGTCTCTACTACAAAGCCGGCTGCAGTTAGCTTTGGAACAGTTTCTTCACCACTGTTCCCAACCGTCACAAGTACCACGAGTGCTTCGACTCCGGCCTCTACCGCAGCTTCGGCTTCGGCTCTTGGGTTTACTCCTTTTGGTGTGACATCTGGAGCAACTCCGTCTTTAACAGCAACTGGTACTATAGCTGCTTCATCAGCAACTAGTGCGTCATTTTCGAGTTTTCTTGCCCCCAGCACAGCGGCTTCCTCAGGTCCTTCCAGTTCTAGTACTGGCTTTTCACTGTCCACTATAGCACCAGCTGCTTTCTCTGGCACTGGAGCTTCTACTACCGGTTTAAAACTGTCCATCTCAGCATCGCAGCCGCAGTCTGCAGCTGCTACACCTCTGTTTGGTGAGTTTGTTTATCAAAATCCATTTGTGCATTTTTTGTAATCATGATTATGCACCTGCATATCAACTGTTTATTTAAGGTTTGTAAGTTTAACTATATGTTCTTTGTGATTCAACTTTGTGGTCTGAACCATATAGAGGATATATAGTAAGTATTGTTCCTAATGTCTCCAGTAACTTTGCTTGGTGAGTTGGCATCTAAGTCATTAGATTAAAGTTGTGAAATGAAGAACTACATGTTAGATGCTCAGTGATTGAACTCTTTGGGAAATTTCTTGGGTCATTTTGGGTTGAGGTTCTCCTTCAATTCATTTCAGGAACCCCTTATTCTTTTGGTGGAAATTGTTCGGGGTGTTCTGCTTCTATTCTCAGGGTAAGGGTAGATTATGAAGAGGAAGGGGGAATGTATTACGAAATCGCTCTAGATAAATATGTATAGAACACGATAACCAAATAAGAAAACACAAGAAATATGAGAGAACTCAAATCCACTTTGCACAAGTCAGATTTACAACGCTCCCTCACGTGTATCTCTCAACTGTTTTCCTACTCAAAGAAGGACTCTTCTATCTTGGCCTACTCCAAGAAGGACTCTCCTCTCTTTCCTACTCAGAGAAGGACTCTTCTCTCTTGGCCTATTCAAAGAAGGACTCTTCTCTCTTGCCCTTAAATACAACACAAGACACCTTACTTATACTTGGAGAAAGCAGTGATCTTCTCTCTCCAAGCAATGTGGGACAAGATGTCTTATATACTAAGGGCCTAGTTGCAACCTTCTTTGAGTAACCAATGTGGGACATAAATACAAGACATATATCAACAATCTCCACCTTGGCTTGTATTAACAAACCACTCCATAAGGAAAGTGTAATATGCCTTCAGTACCTTCTTCATGTACTCCACCTTGCATCCCCTTTAAAGGTAGAGATACACTCCACCTTGAACTCAACAAGAAAGAAGATGAATCAAGCTCAAGCAATGCTTGAACTTCTCTGTCGTGACTGTCTTTGTGCGCATATCAACTGCGTAGGTCATCGGCCCCATCTGCCTCTCACCATAGCATAGCGTCGATCCCTTGTCCATCTGTAACACTGTAATCCCCTTACGTGCGTCAACCCCATCCTTGGACACCAACGTGATCATCCACTCCACCATCATCATCACCCTGCAATATGGATTAAGCGTAGCGCTCGACTTCTCCATGAAGTCCATCCCAAGCACCACCCCAAGCTCATCCATGTCGATGATGTTGAAGTCGGCCTTCCCTGCCCAAAAAATAAGTGTAGCGCTCTGATACCACTTATTACGAAATCGCTCTAGATAAATATGTATAGAACACGATATCCAAACAAGAGAGCACAAGAAAACTGAGAGATACACGTGAGGGAGCGTTTTAAATCTGACTTGTGAAAAGTGGATTTGAGTTCTCTCATATTTCTTGTGTTTTCATATTTGGTTATCGTGTTCTATACATATTTATCTAGAGCGTTTTCGTAACAAGTGGTATCAAGAGCTTCCAGGTTTATTTTTTTGGGCAAAATTGAAATCGATTTGAGAGGATAAATATGTAGACAACACGACCATGACGTATGCCTGTGACAATTCGATGGAAAGACGAATTTTGGCATATGGCAGAGCACGGTAAAGGATTTGAGCAGTGCGACAGGGGATGCCAAAGCATGCATGAGGAGCGAGCTCGAGGCACTTGGAGAGCACTTGCAGCGGACTGTCGCAAGTCAGGTGGAGCTAATCTTCAATAGATTAGATGACTTGGAGGTAGACAGTCGATTAACTGTGCTGGAACAGAAAATCGATGTGTTCGCAGAGGAGTTAGATGACTTGATCGAGGAGAGGGTCGCCCATTTCACCAAGTGGGAGGTGCAATGGCACAAGGATCTCAAGGGACAAGTCACGGAGCTCCAAGAAGAACTAGCTACTTGTAAAAAGGAGCTTACAAGAGCTACGAGGCAGAGGTGTATCGCGGTGCAGCCAAGGAGAAAGAAAATGCTGAAGCCGAGATCGTACTATGGAGCGAGAGAGGTGAGGCAGGTGGATTATTTCTTTTGGCACTTGGAGCGGTACTTTGAATCCCTCGACTTCGACGACGAGGAGGAGAAGGTGCATACGGCGGTCATGTACCTTACGGATACAGTTGCCTCATGGTGGAGGCGTTGCTATACAGATGGGTGCGACGTCAAAACGTGGGAGAAGTTCAAGCATGAACTGAAAAGGCAGCTCTATTCGGAGAGCATCGAAGATATGGCGATGATCAACCTTCGACGGCTGAGGCAGAAGGGAAGCATCCGTGAGTATGTGAAGGAGTACTTGACTTTAATGCTCGAAATACCAGAGATGTCCGAGAGGCAGCGACTATGCTTCTTCATTGATGGGTTGCAGCAGTGGTTTGCCACAGAGTTGCGGCGAAGGGAACCTCAAGACTTGGCTTCTGCCATGGTGATTATCGAGAGGTTGGGAGACTTCAAGCAACGTGAGAGGCCGAGATCTCCAAGGCACGAGTGTGCCAAAGATGGGGGAGACGGTAGGTCAAAGAGTGGCTCACCCAAGGCAACCGATGATGAGCGGAGTGGAGACGAGGGACGTCACCGCCATCATAAAGGGAAGAAGAAGCATGAGGGAAGTCGCAAGCAGGGTGACTCTTGTGACCATAAGGCTCATGTGGGGCCTAGAGGAGGATGCTTCTACTGTGCAGGTCCGCATTACAGAAAGGATTGCCCACACAAGGGCAAGATGATTGCGTTCCTTGGGAAGCACAAAGGCAGCAAGGGGGATTCTTCCAGCAGCGACGGGAAGGCATGCATTGGAGCATTGCAGATGGTCAATGCATTCGTGCAGAAGTTAAAGGAAGAAGCTGCCAAGAGGAAAAAGAGCAAGAAGAGACGGGGCTTGCTCTACGTAACGGTGGACGTTTCCGGGAAGAATCAAGAAGCGTTTGTGGATACTGGGGCCACCCACAGCTTCATGAGTCCGAGGGTTGCCGAGTGGCTTGGGCTAAAACCAACTAAGGATGGGAGTTGGTTCACGGCCGTGAATACCGAGGAGCGACCGACGAAGGAAGTCGTCAAGAACGTCGATTTGAGGATGGGCGGATGGACGGGGAAGGCCGACTTCAACATCATCGACATGGATGAGCTTGGGGTGGTGCTTGGGATGGACTTCATGGAGAAGTCGAGCGCTACGCTTAATCCATATTGTGGGGTGATGATGATGGCGGAGTGGATGTTCCCGTTGGTGTCCAAGGATGGGGCTGACGCACGTAAGGAGATTACAGTGTTACAGCTGGACAAGGGATCAACGCTATGCTATGGTGAGAGGCAGATAGGGCCGAGGACCTACGCAGTTGATATGGGCACAAAGATAGTCACGACAGAGAAGTTCAAGCATTGCTTGAGCTTGATTCATCTTCTTTCTTGCTGAGCTCAAGGTGGAGTGCATCCCTACCTTTAAAGGGGATGCAAGGTGGAGTACATGAAGAAGATATTGAATGCATATTACAGTTTCCTCATGGAGTGGTTTGTTAATACAAGCCAAGGTGGAGATTGTTGATATATGTCTTGTATTTATGTCTCACATCGGTTACTCAAAGAAGGTTGCAACTTGGCCCTTAGTATATAAGACATCTTGTCCCACATTGCTTGGAGAGAGAAGATCACTGCTTTCTCCAAGTATAAGTAAGGTGTCTTGTATTGTGTTTGAGTAGGCCAAGAGAGGAGAGTCCTTCTTTGAGTAGGCAAAGAGAGAAGAGTCCTTCTTTGAGTAGGCCAAGAGAGAAGAGTCCTTTTTTGAACAGGAAAAAGAGATGAGAGTCCTTCTTTGAGTAGGCCAAGATAGAAGAGTCCTTCTCTGAGTAGGAAAGAGAGGATAGTCTTTCTTTGGGTAGGCAAAGAAAGAAGAGTCCTTCTTTGAGTAGGAAAACAGTTGAGAGATACACGTGAGGGAGCGTTGTAAATCTGACTTGTGAAAAGTGGATTTGAGTTCTCTCATATTTCTTGTGTTTTCATATTTGGCTATCGTGTTCTATACATATTTATCTAGAGCGATTTCGTAACAAGATCGCTCTAGATAAATATTTCTTGCTGCACAAGGGCTGCCACCAAATGAAAAAAAAAAAAATCTTGTCTGTGGTTTAGAACTTTGGATGGCCAGGCCATTGGAACAGTTTGAAGGCTATGTTTGCTTTTTGTTTTTCCTTTTTTGATGGATTTCATATGGGCGTCCCTTAATAAGTCTCTTCCTCTCTGGTTAATCTAATGCCAATTACAATCAAGACTGTGCAATTTGAAAGTTTCCTTTTGATTAATGCCACTGCTCATTCAGCATCATTTATCTTTCAAGATTTTTTACTACAATTCAACCTTGAATCATGGATAAATCAAGTCTTTGTTTATCTGATGGAGCTGGTTTTTTGAAGGCTTGAGTGGTTTGAATTTACAAGTCTTCTTCAGATCTGGTCTCTAGGAATGAATGTCCTGTTTCTGCGTCTTATTTTACATGCTTCTTAGAAGTTGTGTGTTCCTGCATTTTATACTTTGTTTGGTAGTTCGTTGTTCTTGGATTCACCCCTTGGTGGATTTTCTCTAGTATACTTTACATGTGATGATGTGAACAAATAGTGGATGAGATACAAAAAATAGCATTTTGATTTCAGATTTCATGTTGGGATAGACTCGGCATGACATTAGCAAACTTTCATCTAAGTGGTAGTCACAAAGTAGTAAAATTAATAGAATAAATACTTCTGAGTATCGAGCTGCCAGAATGATCTGGTGTATTGCCAATTCTTTGGGCTTTGGAGAATAAAATAATGAATTTGAGATGGTTTTAGATCTAATACCCCGTTAAGTGACCATTTGCTCCAAATGCTTAAACTGTAGAATCAGCCTAACAAGGTATCATGCTTAACACTCCTTGGGAGAGACAGATCAAGGTGCACCGCCCGCAACTGCACAAATAAATTGGGTGCATGAGACTGCATTGAGTACATTCCTCTATTTTTGCCCTCTAATTTTCTCTTCTTTGAATTTTATTTGTGAAGAATCGCTATTCATATCACTTTGCATTAAACCTATTTCCTTCTAGTGCACTTGATAAATTAGGTTAACTTAATAAATCATGCAGATAACTGCGTTTATAGTGTAAATGTTGATGGATGACGGGGGAACATATGTTCTGTAACTTGTGTCTGTTGTTATGGCAACGACACAAGTTTATGGAACATAAAGTAGACTAGACAGACGAGATAAAGTTACATGTGTCGATGTAGATGCACCTATTGGTGATAATTTCTGGCATTATCTAGCTACTATGAGTGTACGACAAATTCATAATATATACTTGTCACCTGATAGAGAATGCACGAAGCTGAAGCTTTATTTTAGATGTCAAGATGACTCCTGATGCAAGCCGTGGTCTATGACCCATGATTGAGATGTGTAGCCCTCAGGAATATTAAGGACTAACAACATTTTGCACTTCAGAAGCACTTTCTGATGAGTATCGGCAGTCCTAGGCCCCACTTCATTGATTGTGGGGGAGGCCTTAGGGTTGAAATTATATTGTTTGTGCTTCTTTTTTTGTGTCAAATTATTGTTATAAAGGTTGAATAAGCACTTGTTTTCATTCTTTTTGGGGTTCCCTTTCTTCTTTCCTTTTAGGCCCCGCTGGGGTGGAGGGTGGGGGGTGAAGGAAGCTTTGAAATTCTTTCCACTTACGGTAGGTCTCTCAGTTCCCTTATGCTGTTTCACTTCTACTTGAAGGATAACAGGCGCATACTATGTGCCAAATTTCACAAATACTTCTTCGATATGCACGGAAATTTCAACTATTGATTTTCCACTTTAATTTTTTTTTTCCGGCAAAGCTATTCCATTATTCTTATGTATCTAATTTCAGGTGTCTCTTAATCTGGAAGTCAGACTGTACATCTTGTCCAGAGTGTGGTATACATCTCATAGCCTATAATATATTTTGCAGTTACAATTTTTTCAAGCTTGCGTCTTAGTCTCTTATTAGTTCTGTCACCACTTCAATCCCGATGTATGAAGCCTATTTCACAGCCATTTGTTCCAGATTTTGCTTCTGATGTATGATTTTCCTTTTTCCGTAGGAGTCCCAGCTTCAACTTCTACGGCTGCAACAACTTCAAGTAGCAGTGCTGCCGCTCAGACATCATCATCTCTTGTTGTAGCTTCCAGTAGTGTGTCTGTATGCATCTTGATCATCCCAAAATCTATCTTAACTTTTCGCTCTACCCTCTAGAGTACTTTTGAGGAAAGGAAATGTTCATGATCGTTTTGATTGCTTTAAACTGCGGGGAAATTTGTCTCTAAATCTGCTCCCCCCCCCCCCCCCCCCCCCCCCCGGGTTCTTTATTTACTACCCTTGTGAGCGGAACTTCTAACCTTCAAGTTGCTTCAATTAATCAAATCTATCCGGAGAAGAATAAAATAAAGTGTAAAGTATCAAGATAGCCAAACATTTTCGCTTTCCCCAAGCGTTCTAGAGTGTGTTTGGAGATAGGATGTGGGAGTTGATATTCAAATTCATGGAGAGTTTGCTAAACCCCAGGGACTTAGATTCGTAGTTCGAATAACCTCTCAAGTGGTGTTTTTTGTGAATTCCGTCATTGGATTAGCACTTGTTATAATCAATTTTTACGACTTACCACCATATATATATATATATATATATATATATATATATATGGGGACCGATCCCTGTCTACCGGTGGGAAAAATACCGAACCGCAATTTAGAACAGCGGTTGGGAGAAAAGTCAGCCGTCGCATTAATGACAGGGAAAAGGACGAAATTTTGGCAAAAATATCACGAGAAAATGTGTCAAATTTCACACATTTTCACCAACCGCATTTCATTTATGGGGATGGCATTAATGCCCAACCGCATAAATGAATTGCGGACCTTGGAGAAAAATCCCCCATTTCCTTTATGCAGGCTGCATGAATGCTGCAACCGCATAAAGGAAGGCCGTAGCCTTCAAATGGCCCCCCCTCCCACGTGGCATCATCCCACCCGGTGATGCTCTGCCACGTGGCGCCCCCCCCCCGGTGAGCCCCCACCCGTGTCCTTCCCCTCATTTTGGTGAAGGCACGTGGCGTCATTCCCTGTCCTTCCCTCCCCCGTGACCCTCTTTCCCCTCTTTTCTTTTTTTGCAGAGACAACTCTTCTGCCAAAGACTTTGACCGTGCTCACGGGTTTTATTTTTTCTGTCTTCTTTCTTCTCACTTTTCTCCCTTTATAATCCCCTCCCCCCAACCCTTCTTATGCACTCTATCCGAAAGATACCAACAATACTCTCCACAACTCAATACTCTCCACAACTATTTTTCGCCAAAAAAATTTACGCTAGAAGATCGGTGGATAACCGCTAGAAGATCGGAGGAATTTTCTTGAAATATATATCAAGTCACAACAAGTAAGTATTTTGAATTTCCTTATAATTCAATGTTAGGTTTATCTAAATCAGCATATTACATTTATAGATTCCAAAATAGCGATTTTTTAGGGCGCCAAATATAGACAGTTTTTCACGCATTTATAAAAAATAGCTAGAGCTAGATTTTGCCAAAGTGCAAAAAAGAGACCCTAGTTATTTTTAAAGGATCTGTATCAGGTAAAAATTTCAGATTTTTCCAAAGACTGTAACACTGTGTTTAATGCGAATACGAAACGTAATTGTCGCTAAAGGCGAAAACTTAACTAGACGGTTTTTCACGCATTTATAAAAAATAGCTAGAGCTCGATTTTGCCAAAGTACAAAAAAGAGACCCTAGTTATTTTTAAAGGATCTGTATCAGGTAAAAATTTCAGATTTTTCCAAAGACTGTAACACTATGTGTGTTTAATGCGAATACGAAACGTAATTATCGCTAAAAGCGAAAACTTAACTAGACAGTTTTTCACGAATTTATAAAAAATAGCTAGCGCTAGATTTTGCCAAAGTGCAAAAAAGAGACCCTAGTTATTTTTAAAGGATCTGTATCAGGTAAAAATTTCAGATTTTTCTAAAGACTGGAAAGGGGTTAACTGATACGGGAACCTTGTAAGTCTGCAGTGTATTTTAAAATATCAAGCTAGCGCGACTTCGCGCGAAAATTTTACGAGAACCCTAGGATGTTGGGAAGTTCCATTCCCCAGGAATTCGGGCCATTCTGAAGCCGTTACCTATTTTTTTGGCCGAACGGCCCTTTAAGCGCTCGATCCGGACACCGGTTCGGGATTCTTGGGCGAAACCTCCGTAAAATATTTTTTAGCTCAAGAATGAATTCAGGAAGCGTAAAATAGCATATCGAAGCACTTTTGCGATTTTCCGATGCCAGGGGGCATTTCGGTAATTCGCCGCCCCGAGAGGGGTATTTCGGTAATTTTATAGTGTTAAGTTTTTCGACGGACTTGTTAGTCTAGAAATGTAAGCGAAGCACCTAGAAGGTTGTTTTGAAGCTGATTTGGGGCGTTGGGGTGATAATTAACCCCCGGGGGCATTTCAGTAATTTGCCGCCAACCGGGGGTATTTTCGTAACTGAACCTTGTAACACAACTGGAGGAAATAATTGTCAACACTATGTGTGTTCCTAGGGTGTAACACTATGTGTGTTTACTGTGAATACGAAACGTAATTGTCGCTAAAGGCGAAAACTTATCTAGACGGTTCTTCACACATTTATAAAAAATAGCTAGAGCTCGATTCTACCAAAGTGCAAAAAAGAGACCCTAGTTATTTTTAAAGGATCTGTGTCAGGTAAAAATTTCAGATTTTTCCAAAGACTCTAACACTATGTGTGTTTAATGCGAATACTTAACTAGACAGATTTTTTTTCACGAATTTATAAAAAATAGCTAGAGCTAGATTTTGCCAAAGTACAAAAAAGAGACCCTAGTTAGTTTTAAAGGATCTGTATCAGGTAAAAATTTCAGATTTTTCCAAAGACTGTAACACTATGTGTGTTTAATGCGAATACGAAACGTAATTGTCGCTAAAGGCGAAAACTTAACTAGACAGATTTTTTTTCACGAATTTATAAAAAATAGCTAGAGCTAGATTTTGCCAAAGTACAAAAAAGAGACCCTAGTTAGTTTTAAAGGATCTGTATCAGGTAAAAATTTCAGATTTTTCCAAAGACTGGAAATGGGTTAACTGATACGGGGAACCTTATAAGTCTGTAGTGTATTTTAAAATATCAAGCTAGCGCGACTTCGGGCGAAAATTTTACGAGAACCCTAGGATGCTGGGAAGTTCCATTCCCCAGGAATTCGGGCCATTCCGAAGTCGTTACCTATTTTTTTGGCCGAACGGCCCTTTAAGCGCTCGATCCGGACACCGGTTCGTGATTTTTGAGCGAAACCTCCGTAAAATACTTTTTAGGTCAAGAATGAATTCAGGGAGCCTAAAATAGCAATTCGTAGCACTTTTGCGATTTTCCGATGCCAGGGGGCATTTCGGTAATTCGCCGCCCCGAGCGGGTTATTCCGGTAATTTTACAGTGCTAAGTTTTTCGACGGACTTTTTAGTCCAGAAATGTAAGCGAAGCACCTAGAAGGTTGTTTTGAAGCTGATTTGGGGCGTTGGGGTGATAATTAACCCCCGGGGGCATTTCGGTAATTTGCCACCCACCGGGGGTATTTTCGTAACTGAACGTTGTAAAAATATTCCGAATGACTTTTAAATAAATTTATTCGTCTTTTATTTAATTCTATGACTTGTAGAAAATGATATAATTTTTATGTTTTAGATTTCAGTATAAATATGGATGCAACTGGAGGAAATAATTTTTGTGAAGGTTCTGATCCACCTTACTTGGGTCAAGTTTTTCAAATACTGGACGAAGTTGAAGCATACTATAGAGCATATTCCAAAACGATAGGTTTCGGTATTAGAATTAAGACGACTAGAAAACGGGCCAATACAGATGAAATTGGTGCAAGACTATTTGAGTGTCATAGAGGAGGCCCGTACGTACCCCCGGTTGTTCAGATCAGTGACGAAGGGCCATCAAGACAAAGAAGACGGGACACATTTCCGGGTACCGGCTGCAAGGCCCATGTGTATGCAGTACACCGGAAAAATGAAAACCATTGGGTTGTGACGGGAGTGGAGTTGAGCCATAACCATCAGTTGATGACCCCTAGTAAGATTGGTCAAATTCATCAGCATCGACAAATAAGCACGGCACACAGGGAACTGATATTTACAATGGCCGAGGCTAAAATTCCACCTTCTAGAATGATGGGGGTTTTCTCAAGCCAGGCTGGGGGGATTGACAAGTTGAGTTTCAACGACGTAGACCTTCGAAATCAACTTCGTGCTCAGAGGAGAGAGTCTTTCGGTAAGAGTGATTCTCAAGCTACACTTGATCTCTTCAGGAGCCTTCAGAGTGACAATTCTGGCTTTTTCTATAGTCTCCGACTAGATGACGAGAACCACATTAGTACTATATTTTGGGCGGATGCCCGTTCTAGAGCTGCTTACCAAAATTTTGGGGATGTTGTGACGTTTGACACTACATACCGCACAAATAAGTACTCTATGTCTTTTGCTCCGTTCACCGGGGTGAACCACCACTATCAGTCAATATTGTTTGGCTTTGCCCTGCTTAGGGATGAGACAGAGGAGTCATTTACGTGGTTATTTGAAACGTGGCTTAAAGCAATGTATCATATTCCTCCAAAGACCATCATAACCGACCAAGATCTGGCAATGAAAAATGCAATCGCTAGGGTCCTGCCAGATACTCACCATGGCCTGTGCACATGGCACATAAGCAACAAATATCCCGAACGGCTTCACAATGTATATGCCCACCATCCGACATTCAAGACTGACTTTAATACATGTGTGAAGAAATCGTTGACGGTAGACGTGTTCGAGGAGAGGTGGGCCACGTTAATGTACGACTACTCTTTGCACAATCATGAATGGTTACAATCGTTGTATGAGATCAAGACACAGTGGGTCGGTGCCTACACCAAGAAGTTTTTTGCAGCCGGAATGACTACGACCTCGAGAAGCGAAGGTATGAATTCATTCTTTGATGGGTACGTAGGCCATGCTTCTAGTATAACAGAGTTCGTACTAGAGATGCAGAAAGCCCTTGACAGGCAATTTTTCCTTGAGAGAGAAGCCGACGCGGCTACGGTTTACAAAGAAAGACAAATAGTACTTTTTTCACCTTTGGAGGCTCATGCGGCTCAAGTCTATACCAAGAAAATGTTTAGACTGTTTCAAGAGGAACTACTAAAGTCGAATCAATACAGCATGACAAAGTTGCACGAGTATTCCACCAGGGAGGTCAAGGTTTATGCTTTGACAAATGTGACGAATTTCGCGAATCCGTGCTCTTCGTCGGCTCCGAGGAACAGAAGACATTTTACCGTAGCCGTTTGTATGGACACCGGGTTAGTTAATTGCAACTGTCAACTGTTTGAGCATAAAGGTATACTCTGTCGACACGCTTTGAGGTATTTTAGCGCCAAGAATGCTCATGAAATCCCTCCAGTGTATATCTTGGATCGGTGGACAAAGGAAGCCAATAGAGTCCACGGTCACATTCCTTACGTGCCCAATGTTTCAGTCGATTTCGAGCAATCTGAGACGCTGCGCTATAATCACCTTTGTAACATCATGCACGGTTTATCAATGGATGCAGCGTCAACATTTGATGGGTACAGGTATCAAGTTGAAGCAGCCGCACGGGATAGGGCTAAGCATGCACAGTTTAGGATGGCATTACCAGAAACACGGGAGCCTCGGACGACTCCAGCCGGTCGATTCAATCGAGCTTCACAGCCTGTCATTGACAGCACTAGCCTGCTAGGTGAGGAGGACGACATTTTTGATCCAATTATTTCTCAAACAAAAGGGCGAAAACGAGCAATACGTATGAAGAATCCGATTGAAGAAGCAACGGGTCAAAAAAAATTGTGAAAGTGTGCTTTGTGTAATAAGATGACTGATCATGACAAGAGAAATCATTATAAAGTGCTAGGTATCGAACCTGGCGTTATGGTCGAGGAGGACGATGATGAGGAAGAGTGTTAGGATTCATGTTTCGGTTGTATAAATTGAACTTTTATAATGTATATATTTGTGATTTGGTTTGTGAAATCTTTAATTTGTGATTTGTGTTGTGAATTATTGATATTTTTGGAAGGGTATATTCGGACACACTTTAGCGCCCAATTCTTAGCGGGCCAATACAAATGAAATTTTTTTTGTCACTTTTTTTTCGCTCATTGCACCTCATGCACGCTAGTTAGCCCAATTCTATGACTTTCGGCGAAAGACGGGACAAATTATTTTTTGGGTTTTCCTACGACGCCCCTATTCGCGCACACTTTAAGGCCCAATTCTTAACATTCAAAAAAAGTTGAAATTTTTTTTGTCACTTTTTTTCGCTCATTGCACCTCATGCACGCTAGTTAACCCAATTCTATGACTTTCGGCGAAAAACAGGACAAATTATTTTTTGGGTTTTCCTACGACGCCCCTATTCACGCACACTTTAAGGCCCAATTCTTAGCATTCGAAAAAAGTTGAAATTTTTTTTTGTCACTTTTTTTTTTCGCTCATTGCACCTCATGCACGCTAGTTAGCCCAATTCTATGACTTTCGGCGAAAAACGGGACAAATTATTTTTTGGATTTTCCTACGACGCCCCTATTCGCGCACACTTTAAGGCCCAATTCTTAGCATTCGAAAAAAGTTAAAAAAATTTTTGTCACTTTTTTTTCACTCATTGCACCTCATGCACGCTAGTTAGCCCAATTTTATGACTTTCGGCGAAAAACGGAACAAATTATTTTTTGGGTTTTCCTACGACGCCCCTATTCGCGCACACTTTAAGGCCCAATTCTTAGCATTCGAAAAAAGTTGAAATTTTTTTTGTCACTTTTTTTTCGCTCATTGCACCTCATGCACGCTAGTTAGCCCAATTCTATGACTTTCGACGAAAAACGGGACAAATTATTTTTTGAGTTTTCCTACGACGCCCCTATTCGTGCACACTTTAAGGCCCAATTCCTAGCATTCGAAAAAGTTGAAAATTTTTTTGTCACTTTTTTTTCGCTCATTGCACCTCATGCACGCTAGTTAGCCCAATTCTATGACTTTCGGCGAAAAACGGGACAAATTATTTTTTGGGTTTTCCTACGACGCCCCTATTCGCGCACTTTGTCACTTTTTTTCGCTCATTGCACCTCATGCACGCTAGTTAGCCCAATTCTATGACTTTCGGCGAAAAACGAGACAAATTATTTTTTGGGTTTTCTTACGACGCCCCTATTCGCGCACACTTTAAGGCCCAATTCTTAGCATTCGAAAAAAGTTGAAATTTTTTTTGTCACTTTTTTTTCGCTCATTGCACCTCATGCACGCTAGTTAGCCCAATTCTATGACTTTCGGCGAAAAACAAGACAAATTATTTTTTGGGTTTTCCAACGACGCCCCTATTCGCGCACACTTTAAGGCCCAATTTTTTGTCACTTTTTTTTCGCTCATTGCACCTCATGCACGCTAGTTAGCCCAATTCTATGACTTTCGGTGAAAAACGAGACAAATTATTTTTTGGGTTTTCCTACGACGTCTCTATTCGCGCACACTTTAAGGCCCAATTCTTAGCATTCGAAAAAAAGTTGAAAATTTTTTTGTCACTTTTTTTTCGCTCATTGCACCTCATGCACGCTAGTTAGCCCAATTCTATGACTTTCGGCGAAAAACGAGACAAATTATTTTTTGGGTTTTCCAACGACGCCCCTATTCGCGCACACTTTAAGGCCCAATTTTTTGTCACTTTTTTTTCGCTCATTGCACCTCATGCACGCTAGTTAGCCCAATTCTATGACTTTCGGCGAAAAACGAGACAAATTATTTTTTGGGTTTTCCAACGACGCCCCTATTCGCGCACACTTTAAGGCCCAATTTTTTGTCACTTTTTTTTCGCTCATTGCACCTCATGCACGCTAATTAGCCCACTCTAGGCAATCTATTTTCTTCACGTTTTTTATAAAAAATTACACCTTAAGCACGCTAGTTAGCCCATTGTCCAAAGTCATTCTAAAGTAATAATAAGGCTAATTTAATTTGAAATCTTAATATAAAAAATCCAACAATACTAATAATAATCCATACGAACGTCAACTACATCTCAAGGGAATGGTAAGGAAGGCGTCTAGCTACACCCTTTTTCAGCTCCCAGGCTATCCGATATCTAAACGTCAATGCATCCCTTCGAGACCACGACGTATATTCGAGCACATCCGAGCGAGCTATGTAGTCCATGTACTTGATGACGTAAATCCCGCAATCATGACTGTTATATTGCTTTGGTCGCTTTTGAATCATCACGACCGTCCAAGGCTCTATCATTGTTGAGCTCGTGATGGCTTCCCCCCTAACATGTCGGCACGCTAGTGGAATGATAGTAGTCTGCATCCAACAGTAAAAAAAGTTATCAAGCCTACTTAACAAGAAGAATAGACTATGAGCGAAGCTCTAGAAATATAAACTAACCACCGCATTGATGTACGTGGAGTACGTATTCGCTAGCTGCCCACCAGGTCCATCTTCCATTAGGCTATCGTATATGTGGACCGTTTTGTTCAGAGGATGGAGAACTAATAGGAAGAAGTGGCACCCGTGAAGACACGGTATCATGATTAGGTTAGCCTCAGATGCGTGACATTGATCGTCCGAGTTCAATAAGGCAAGCACGTTTGCAGACGGTTGCTATTCACCCCTGCGTTTCCCTCGCGTACGTATCCATGCTATGAAGTCATTCATGCAATTCACCAAGAGGGGGACTAGAAAAGAGGGGTACATGTTGAGCTTCAGAGTTTGGGAGGGGTTATTACGTAGCTCTCTAACACGGAGCAGATCTATGTAAGCGTCCATGACCCAGTTCGAAATATCTGTGTCCAGCGCCAACAGTCTCATATCCTCGTGACCTATGAATCCCGCAACAGGAAAGTCAGTTGAATCGACGGGCTTATGCCCGAAGTAGTGCCGGTCGATAAACTCCCGTTTCGCCAGACTCAATGGCTTCGTCGGTTGTCCTTTATCCGACCGGATGCTTGGGCGTGACGCCTGGAATCCTACTTGACTCTGGCGCTGAGAGTCGTACGCGTAAGTAGGCAAGCGACTAGACGGCTCCCACACCTGACTCCGGGGTTGAGAGTCGTACGCGTCAGGAGTCAAGCGACTAGACGACTCCCACACCTGACTCCGGGGTTGAGAGTCGTACGCGTCAGGAGGCAAGCGACTAGACGACTCCCACACCTGACTCCGGGGTTGAGAGTCGTACGCGTCAGGAGGCAAGCGACTAGACGACTCCCACACCTGACTCCGGGGTTGAGAGTCGTACGCGTCAGGAGGCAAGCGACTAGACGACTCCCACACCTGACTCCGGGGTTGAGAGTCGTACGCGTCAGGAGGCAAGCGACTAGACGACTCCCACACCTGACTCCGGGGTTGAGAGTCGTACGCGTCAGGAGGCAAGCGACTAGACGACTCCCACACCTGACTCCGGGGTTGAGAGTCGTACGCGTCAGGAGGCAAGCGACTAGACGACTCCCACACCTGACTCCGGGGTTGAGAGTCGTACGCGTCAGGAGTCAAGCGACTAGACGACTCCCACACCTGACTCCGGGGTTGAGAGTCGTACGCGTCAGGAGGCAAGCGACTAGACGACTCCCACACCTGACTCCGGGGTTGAGAGTCGTACGCGTCAGGAGGCAAGCGACTAGACGACTCCCACACCTGACTCCGGGGTTGAGAGTCGTACGCGTCAGGAGGCAAGCGACTAGACGACTCCCACACCTGACTCCGGGGTTGAGAGTCGTACGCGTCAGGAGGCAAGCGACTAGACGACTCCCACACCTGACTCCGGGGTTGAGAGTCGTACGCGTCAGGAGGCAAGCGACTAGACGACTCCCACACCTGACTCCGGGGTTGAGAGTCGTACGCGTCAGGAGGCAAGCGACTAGACGACTCCCACACCTGACTCCGGGGTTGAGAGTCGTACGCGTCAGGAGGCAAGCGACTAGACGACTCCCACACCTGACTCCGGGGTTGAGAGTCGTACGCGTCAGGAGGCAAGCGACTAGACGACTCCCACACCTGACTCCGGGGTTGAGAGTCGTACGCGTCAGGAGGCAAGCGACTAGACGACTCCCACACCTGACTCCGGGGTTGAGAGTCGTACGCGTCAGGAGGCAAGCGACTAGACGACTCCCACACCTGACTCCGGGGTTGAGAGTCGTACGCGTCAGGAGGCAAGCGACTAGACGACTCCCACACCTGACTCCGGGGTTGAGAGTCGTACGCGTCAGGAGGCAAGCGACTAGACGACTCCCACACCTGACTCCGGGGTTGAGAGTCGTACGCGTCAGGAGGCAAGCGACTAGACGACTCCCACACCTGACTCCGGGGTTGAGAGTCGTACGCGTCAGGAGGCAAGCGACTAGACGACTCCCACACCTGACTCCGGGGTTGAGAGTCGTACGCGTCAGGAGGCAAGCGACTAGACGACTCCCACACCTGACTCCGGGGTTGAGAGTCGTACGCGTCAGGAGGCAAGCGACTAGACGACTCCCACACCTGACTCTGGGGTTGAGAGTCGTACGCGTCAGGAGGCAAGCGACTAGACGACTCCCACACCTGACTCCGGGGTTGAGAGTCGTACGCGTCAAGAGGCAAGCGACTAGACGACTCCCATACCTGACTCCGGGGTTGAGAGTCGTACGCGTCAGGAGGCAAGCGACTAGACGGCTCCTCTCGGTAACCCCGGTACGCAACATCAAATTTATGAAGATCAGTCTTGTACCTCTCAATGGAGTTCTTCAGACTGTCAGGAGCATGCGCAACGTACCAGTCAAACTGCTCAAGCTGCTTGAACACCTCAGTGCCCTGGTCAACCTAAAAAACATGCATAGAGAAATCACCGTCATCATTTCAGGCATGGTCGATAAGGTGCGCAAATAAAAATTGAAACCAATTCTATGACTTACAATGCTCAATGCCCAGAACTGGTCATAGACCTCACGTGGCGCATACGATGGCTGCCTCACCTGGGAAGGGCGATTCACCCTCGTGCGCGTCACGTTGAGAAACCATTTAAGATAGTCCTCGATACTAGTGACGTCGTCCTTGAGCGATACAAGGCTACCATACGTTTCTTGCCACGTATTCCACTGTTCAACCTCATCGCTCAACAAATGCAAGGCATCAAGCGCCTCGAATTTCGGAAGCTGACGACTCCTATATGGCCGCATGTCTACAGGGGGTTTTGGTATCCCTTGTAGACAGCCAGCTTGCCTCATAGCTCGATCGGGCATCTGAAACTCACATACTTCGAAGTGAATTAGCGGCACCCGAACCAAACCTGCCAGCACGTACGATACCGGAAGTTGCCAACAATACTCATTTAACCGATGCATCACCTTGCCGTATGGCTGCCACGTCACCTGGGGTGCATCCAGCATATCTAGTTCCCCCCGATAGAATTGTAGATGGTTGTGAGGATTTGCCCGTCTCTTCCGGTTAGTCTCGGGCCCCTAGGCCCACACCCTAGGCCACGTCTCATCGGAATATTCCCGCGGTTGTGGACGACCCGTGGGTAGCCGATCGTAAGACCAATCCTGTGAATGCAAACATTATATGGAATTAGTAATTAATCACGAATATATTGACACGTCAAAACTAGAATATAAATGCTCATACCTGTAATAGAGTCATGCAGGCGGCAATAGACTTGGCACCTATTCTCGTAGCCTTATGCAGTGCTCGATATAGGTGCGCAAGAACAGCTGAACCCCATGAATACGAGTATACCTCCTCAAGATCCTCCAAGAACACCATATACTTCGGATGCACCGTGTTTTTCGAATGCGTCGGAAGTAATATAGCTCCAATAATATATAGAAGGAATGCCTTCGTATACGTCACGAAATCATGACGAGTGTATTCATCCAGTAGCTCGCCGTACTGCTCTCTCAGCCATTTAAGTTTGATGCCGTTTGTTGTGAGAGCTTCCTTCGGAATTTCCGGAAAATACTGCCTAGCCATATTCTTTATGGATGCAGACGGTTTGCTCCAAGTAATGGGTTTGCCGTGACATGGGATTCCAAGTATAAATCCGACGTCCTCTAATGTAATTGTCATTTCACCAAACCGGAAGTGAAATGAGTTCGTCTCGCTCTTCCATCGTTCAACTAGAGCGGATATAAGGCAATCGTCGTGTCGAGACAAAAACCCGGAATCGGTGAACATAACTAAATTTTGACGGTGTAGTAGTTGTATTTGTTCCTCGTTCAGTACCCACTCTTCGAGGTGACGTGTGCTTTGAATTGTTTCCAAAACACCCCTGTCGACACCGTCAAATACGTACCTCGCGACGTGGTCATCGTCATCGTATAGGATTGATTTATCATGAGGTCCGGGGTGGAAATACATATCTGTAAGAACAAAATATAATCGTAAACCAACTTAGCGTCCATAATATATGCATTCCAAAAATATAACTGGATGTTAAACCTAGCTTACCAACGCGTTAGCAATAGTCATTATTTCATTATTTCAATGTATTAAAACAATTCTTCACTTCCCACCACTCCGAACGCTTAATTACTCTACTTCCCTAAATTTTAGAGCCAACGTGGCAATTTACCAATATACCCCCCGATGCCCGCTACACCACCAACACCAAAAAAACTGCTTTAAAACCACTTTTTAAATGTATTACGTCAATTATATACCAAATATTTCGTCAATATATTTTAAGGGGGAAAGTTACCAAAATACCCCCAACTTATGCAAAATACCCCCTGACAGACATGCTAACCCAACAAACATCTCAGAACAATTGGAAAAATAACTTTCCGGGTGTCTTACACCCTGAAACCGAACTAAAAGTTAGTCGGAAAATTTTTCAACGTTCAGTTACTAAAATACCCCCGGTGGGCGGCAAATTACCGAAATGCCCCCGGAGATTCATTATCACCCCCACGCGTGCCAAATCAGATCCAAAACAACATTTCAGGTTTTGTAATTACATTTCTGGACTAAAAAGTCCGTCGAAAAACTTAGCACTGTAAAATTACCGGAATACCCCGCTCGGGGCGGCGAATTACCGAAATGCCCCCTGGCATCGAAAAATCGTAAAAGTGCTACGAATTGCTATTTTAGGCTCCCTGAACTCATTCTTGACCTAAAAAGTATTTTACGGAGGTTTCGCCCAAAAATCACGAACCGGTGTCCGGATCGAGCGCTTAAAGGGCCGTTCGGCCAAAAAAATAGGTAACGACTTCGGAATGGCCCGAATTCCTGGGGAATGGAACTTCCCAGCATCCTAGGGTTCTCGTAAAATTTTCGCGCGAAGTTGCGCTAGCTTGATATTTTAAAATACACTGCAGACTTACAAGGTTTCCCGTATCAGTTAACCCCTTTCCAGTCTTTGGAAAAATCTGAAATTTTTACCTGATACAGATCCTTTAAAACTAACTAGGGTCTCTTTTTTGCACTTTGGCAAAATCTAGCTCTAGCTATTTTTTATAAATTCGTGAAAAAAAATCTGTCTAGTTTAGTTTTCGCCTTTAGCGACAATTACGTTTCGTATTCGCATTAAACACACACAGTGTTACAGTCTTTGGAAAAATCTGAAATTTTTACCTGATACAGATCCTTTAAAACTAACTAGGGTCTCTTTTTTGTACTTTGGAAAAATCTAGCTCTAGCTATTTTTTATAAATTCGTGAAAAAAAATCTGTCTAGTTAAGTTTTCGCTTTTAGCGATAATTACGTTTCGTATTTGCATTAAACACACATAGTGTTACAGTCTTTGGAAAAATCTGAAATTTTTACCTGATACAGATCCTTTAAAACTAACTGGGGTCTCTTTTTTGCACTTTAGCAAAATCTAGCTCTAGCTATTTTTTATAAATTCGTGAAAAAAAATCTGTCTAGTTAAGTTTTCGCTTTTAGCGATAATTACGTTTCGTATTCGCATTAAACACACATAGTGTTACGGTCTTTGGAAAAATCTGAAATTTTTACCTGATACAGATCCTTCAAAAATAACTAGGGTCTTTTTTTTTAACTTTGACAGAATCGAGCTCTAGCTGTTTTTTATAAATGCGTGAAGAACCGTCTAGTTAAGTTTTCGCCTTTAGCGACAATTACGTTTCGTATTCACATTAAACACACATAGTGTTACACCCTAGGAACACACATAGTGTTACACCCTAGGATCACACATAGTGTTGAAAATTATTTCCTCCAGTTGTGTTACAACGTTCAGTTACGAAAATACCCCCGGTGGGCGGCAAATTACCGAAATGCCCCCAGGAGTTAATTATCATCCCAACGCCCCAAATCAGCTTCAAAACAACCTTCTAGGTGCTTCGCTTACATTTCTGGACTAACAAGTCCGTCGAAAAACTTAACACTGTAAAATTACCGAAATACCCCTCTCGGGGCGGCGAATTACCGAAATGCCCCCTGGCATCGGAAAATCGCAAAAGTGCTTCGAAATGCTATTTTACGCTTCCTGAATTCATTCTTGAGCTAAAAAGTATTTTACGGAGGTTTCGCCCAAGAATCCCGAACCGGTGTCCGGATCGGGCGCTTAAAGGGCCGTTCGGCCAAAAAAATAGGTAACGGCTTCGGAATGGCCCGAATTCCTGGGGAATGGAACTTCCCAACATCCTAGGGTTCTCGTAAATTTTCGCGCGAAGTCGCGCTAGCTTGATATTTTAAAATACACTGCAGACTTACAAGGTTCCCCGTATCAGTTAACCCTTTTCCAGTCTTTGGAAAAATCTAAACTTTTTACCTGATACAGATCCTTTAAAAATAACTAGGGTCTCTTTTTTGCACTTTGGCAAAATCTAGCTCTAGCTATTTTTTATAAATTCGTGAAAAACTGTCTAGTTAAGTTTTCGCTTTTAGCGATAATTACGTTTCGTATTCGCATTAAACACACATAGTTTTCGCTTTTAGGCTTGAGGTGATTCTCTCTTGTTTGATGTTTATGGGGTTGTGATAGGGGAAGTTTCTTATCATTGTCATGTGAACAAGAACTTGAATGAGCAAGTTTTTGCCTTGAGCCTAAGGTTTCCACGGTGAATTTATTTTATGTTATGAAACTATGGTTGCTAGTTGCTACCTGTCTTATCTATGCTGAATACCTAAGTTCTTATGAGTAGTTAGAGTTAGCAACTAGCTTTGTTGGTCGCCTCATCTAATGCGAAATGCTTTTAAATCAGAGTGAAGTTGCAAAAGTGGTCGAGACCCAGTCTAGCTTGGAGAGACAACTTGAGCTAATCGAGACGCATCAGCAGGAGGTAGTTCAATTTAAAAAAAAAATCTCTTTCTTTCAGTTGCATTATACTTTTCATTACAGTTGTCCCATGTAATTAATTAGGATTGTGAAGCTTATTATTGCTTATTTTCTTTTCTTGTTTCCCGAGATGATTACATGAACACTTATTTCCCTACTGGTGACCAGTTTCCCATTTTTTCAACCATTCACTCTTTCCCAGTTTTCCTTCATGGGATCAGTCTTTATATTTTGGCTAGTGGTTAGAAAAAGCATACAATTGGTTAATATCTTGTTCTCCATGATTTATTTCTTTTCACTTGGTTTTGCTGTTAGGTTGATAAGGCCTTGCAAAGTATGGAAGAAGAAGCCGAGCAAATTTACAAAGATGAGCGTAGATTACTTCTTGATGACGAAGCGGCATCCACAAGAGATGCAATGTGAGTGCACAGTTCACAAAAGACACACCATAATGCAATGTCATCGCGATTTGTGCGAAACGTATCCAATTAGCGGTTTTTGTTTGCCTGAACCATATGCATTCAATGATGAAAATGAAGGCTCCTTAGCAATCACATCATGAAGCTTACTTTCCTGTTGCATCTGTTTTGCCCTCACCATCTTGTTTTTATGTATTAGTCGGCATATCCTATATTTCGACGATGAGATGAAGCTTGAATACCTTTTTAGAGTTGAACATAGATAGAACCCAGTAGTTTTACCGACATTAGGTGTACTTTGCAAATCATTTCTTCTTGGTGCACTTTCAGGTATGAACAAGCTGAAATCATAGAGAGGGAACTGGAACAGATGACTGAGCAGATTAAACAAATTATTCAGACTCTTAATGCCAACCAGGTGACTGCCTCTTCTCTCTCTAATCTATTAGCATTTTTGGGTTCATGGTATTGAACTTTTTTGTTTCATGTAGGCTGGAGAATTTGAGGCAATCGATGGGATGACTCCACTTGATGTTGTGGTCCGAATCTTAAACAATCAATTGAGTTCATTGATGTGGATCGATGAAAAGGTTAGCATTTTAGCTGAAACCTTTGATCATCATTTCAATCGATATACGACCAAATGGGTTGTGGGCGCTAGTATCTTCTTTATTATGTGTCAACTTTTTGTTTGGAACTGATGCTACCTTCCGAAACTGTTTGTACGACGTTAACTATCTCATAAATTGTCTGTTCTACCTAAATTGTGGTCGTCAATATTATCCCCGATTTTGCCTTAAATTCTTTTTCCTGTTTTTGTTTCCCTGAAACGTTGAATTTTGTCAGGCTGAGGAGTTCTCATCACGTATACAAAAGTTAGCGAGCCAAGGGTCAGCCGCAGATCGTGAAATGATGGGGCCAAAACTTTGGCTGAGAATTGGTTTGCGACCCAGTTGGATATTAAATCTTTCGGCGTAAATCATGACCCAGTTTGGGTTTTTTGCGCAACCTTTAGTGAACCACCCGTAAGATTACAATTTAGCATGCTTCAGCAACGGTGAGACAATTTTAAGAAAATCAGTCAAAAATTGTCTCCAGTTTGGCAACTTTGAGCTAATAATCTTAATTCTCTTCCTAAATATTTGTAAGCTGTGGTGATTACAGCAAACAATGAAGCACTGCTACCTCCCGAATTACATCTAACTATCAGAATTTTGTAATTTCTAGGTATTTAACAGTTCAGAAGTGTACAGCACTAGCTCTGAATCTTGAACATTTGTCATTAATTAATTGAGCTAACCTAGATAAAGTTCCAGAGCGGCAGAAAGACCTGCCCAAAACTCGAGTCATTATAGTTAATACGACTGTTATAACTAAATTATAATGATTAAATATATAAGTAATTAATTACTAATCAAAGACTTGAATTATAAAAAGTTCATTACACAAAATATTATCTTACTTTCAAACCCGAATTGTTAATGTCAATTATTATCAATATTTATCACTATTTATCTAACGAAAATGAGTTATGACTAATAAATGTATATCAAAGTTTGTAAAACTAAAGGAGTTTGGAACTTAAATGTTGCATAAATGTATATCAAAGTTTGTAAAACTAAAAGAGTTTGGAACTTAAATGTTACATCTTTAAAATCGAGAATCAAATGAACTCAAAAGATCTAACAAGGCACGTATAAAAATTCAATTGCTTTGGCAACAAATCTAGTAGTTGTATCCTTCAAGGATATTTCTAAAGTTTTTTTATTGTTATTTTATAGTTTTAGCCTTTTTTTTCTGCAAGCATCACTATTAAAACTATTAAAGTTCAAACTATTACTTAGGACTTTCAATATCATTCATTATCCATTTTGTTTCTTTTTGCACAATGATGGTCATTTCTTATAGTAATGATTGTTGGGGGTTAAAATAGCCCTGCAGCTTATATTCTTTTGGTAATGATCTAATTTATTATAGTTTTTATATAGGGCAAATTACACTTATATCCCTGAGGTTAGGGTATAATTATAGTCAAGGACAACGAGTTTCAAAATGTAACATTTCGTGACCAAACATTTTTAAAATGTATGAGCCGTGTCCATCCGTCAGGGTTCCATTCAAAAATTGTACTTTTTGTATGATGTCATCAATATGTATTTTTAAAATGACGATACTACCCCTTGTACTGTATATATTGAAAAATATCTGTTTATTATTATATATGATTTATTTATCAGTTTTAGTTTTAGGATATTCTTGAAACCCTAATTTGCAAATTAGGGTTTTCTTGAAAAATATCCAATATAATAGTTTAAATGTTCAAATTAGGATTAAGGATTTTTGGATTAAGGTTTTTAGAATAATTATTTTGTCTTCCCCGGCTAACTCGCCGGCAACCCTTTCCCCTCGCCCCACGCCGGCAGCCCCCTCCCCTCGCCCCACGCCGATAGCCCCCTCCCCTCGCCCCACGCCGGCAGTCCCTTCCCTCTTACACGCCATGGTAGCCCCACTACCGGCAGCATACGCGGTCGCCGGCGACTAACTCCGTTCCCCGCGCCTTCACCGAAATGCCCCTTCATCGTGCCTTTGCGAGCATCGCGCCGATGCGACCGTGCCGTTACCACTGCAACCGTCCGATCAGCAACCCCACGCTCCTTCACTGAGCGCCATCACCAACGCCTCAGCGCCGCAACCATCTCGCAGCTGCCACCACCGCCCGAGATTTATCACCGGCGCCATCTCGAGGGAAGGCGACGCCGGTGACGGGAAAGGGGAAGGGGGAGGGTGGGGGCGACGGGGAAGGGGAATGGGAAGGGGAAGGGTGCGGTGACATGCGAAGGGGTGCTGTCGATGGTGTTGAGACAAAAATGGCCAAATGGGCTTGGGAGTGGGGGGGGGGGGTAATGACATTAATGGCATTAAAAATAAGAAGATGAAATAATGGCATTGAAAAATAAATAAGGTTCCAATTCAGGGGTAATAAAGTCTTTTCATTAAAACCGTTAGGGTTTTTAAAATTTCATTTGGTCAATGGACATAAGTGTAATTTGTCCAAACTATTGTCCTTGGCTGTAATTACCCCTAAACCTCAGGGATATAGGTGTAATTTGTCCAAACTATTGTCCTTGTCTGTAATTACCCCTAAACCTCAGGCATATAGGTGTAATTTGCCCTTTTATATATCCTTATTTGAAGATTAAAGTACAAAGCAAGTTCTTTTCCATATTCTTCTTATTTAAGTTCTAAGATTTTGAGAACAATCTGTCTGCACTTAATCTTAATGTTATCTTATTTTTTCTACTTTTGAATTAAAAAATCTATAGCGTGCTCTAAGTTTCTCTTGATAGTGTACTATAAAGCTCTCTTTTATTTTTAGCTAGCATGACCTTATTCATTTTAGTAGAACAGTGAGGCTTTTAGTTTAGTTGTGTATGTAACTTGGCATACATTTGCCATATAAAATTTTAATTTTAATACGAATTTATATGTTAATATCACACTTACTCATCTAAAAAGTCAATATGTACTCTCTCTCTCTCTCTCTCTCTCTCTCTCTCTCTCTCTCTCTGTGTGTGTGTGTGTGTGTGTGTGTGTGTGTGTGAGCTACGAAATGAATGTGTGAAGTTAATATGAGATAATGGTAATGAATGGAGTAATTTCAATAATTTTACAAATCTAAGTTTTTCATCCTATATACATACTCATTACGTTTATAATATTAATACAAACTCAACAAAAGTCATCAAGAATACTTTATAACCGAGATTACTCATCGAATAGTAAGACATGTATTATCAAAATGAAAAGAAAACAAATATTACCTACGGCATAAGGTTTTGAGACTTAAGAAAAATTATGACAACCCGTAAATTCATCATAATAGTTTGAAAAAGAAGGCCTAGTCGAACTTATAAATAAATTCATTATTTTACCAATCACAAAATAACACATAAATTCATCATAATAGTTTGAAAAAGAAGGCCTAGTCGAACTTATAGATATTCTGAATCGGTCTTATGCCAGTAAATTTAAATTTATAGTTATATGTAAAGGTTAATAGATGCAATAGGGGTTCCACCTTAAGAAAAATATATAAAAAAAAGAACGTGATAATACATGGACTTATCAACGGTTCTCTAAGGAATAGCAAAAGTTCGATTTTTGTTAGTTTTAAAGTTAGGCCTTGATATGGTTTTCTTTGACAGTGAACAAAGACTTAGCATCATATTTATACTCTAGAGCTAGAACCACTCTCACTTTGATTTGATTCAATTCTTTTGCCACTAAAATATACATTAGTGAACTTTTAATTTCTTCAACTACTAAATATTACAATTTAGCCGAAAATGTTATAATTTGGCCTCACCTTTTTAAAAATTAAAAAACACTCTTGATTTTTGTTAATTTTATAAACTTAAAAAGGGTATTTTTAAGACAAAAATGTATTCATTTAACCCCTTGGGGTATTATTATACAGTGGGGCTAGATACACACCTGTTTTGGTTAAATTCAAACGCTTTTTCTCACTTAAAGATGTATTTGTGAACTTTTAACCTCTTTAGCAGTAAATTATTTGAATTCGGCCAAAGATACTGTAGTTTAGCCTCACATTTTAAAAAGTAAAATACCCTTAATTTTTGTAAACTTCTTTTTTTTTTTTTTAAAGTATTCTTAAGGAAAACTATTTAGCCATTTAATTCTTGAGATTATTTTGCACGCTGGGCCTGATCCTCACCCCTTTTGATCATATACATATTCTTTTGTAAGATGTATTAAGGAACTTTTAACCTCTTTAGTGACAAAAGATTTAAAGTTTTTTTAAAAAAATAGTTATAATTTAGCCTCACTTTATTAAAATTCTTAAGCAACCCTCAATATTTAGAAACCTCTTAAACTTTAAAAGAGCATACTGAGAAAGAAAATGTGTAGTCTTTTAACCCCTCCATCAAAACTTGAGAGTTTTCTAGCTAAAAAAATTATTACTCATTTGAGCTCAAATAAATTGGAACCTTTATTAATTGGGTTTTACCTAATCCTGTCATTTATTAAATGATATGTACAAAGACAATAGCCATATGAAGAACATGTTATGATCCAAATATATGATAATTTGGGTCACAGTGGATTATAGAAAAACAAGAACTATATAAAGAATATACTGTCATGCAAATATGGATATTACAATAACTCTAATATGAACATGTAATTATTTATTTGCCACGAACTCTAATTATAATAAGAACAAAATGGTATGATCTAGCGATTCCCATGCATTTAATTTTTTTAAAAAACTCCAAGTTTACGATAGCTTTCTTGCGCCAATGTATCGATGTTGTAACTCTAGTATCAAACATCAGTTTTATAAAAGTTTTAATGTACTGATATGTTTGCATTGAAACTTTATATGTGCACAATTAATTAAATCTGTAACATACGCATCAACGTACAAATATGAAAAATACAAAATGATTGTATTTTTGATAAAATATTCAATTTAGTTTAGGTATTATACATTTCTTCTAAAAGACTGTAAAAAGCTCTATTATCTGCAAGTTGTTTTCTATAATCAAATTAATGTCAGAATATGTGGTAGTTATAAGGTATGGTATTATTAAGGTAGTTTAGTTTTAACGTAAACGGAGGCGGTAGGTTTTGGTAGGAATTTTTTCGGCAATTAGACAGCATGCAGAACTTTAAGGGTGATTTTATATAAGTTTCATGGGGATTTTTTTTTTTTGTTAGTAAAAGTCAAAGCAACCCTTCATTTAAACAAAAGCATATATTCCAATAATGCTATTTTAAGGGAAGAGACTTGATTTCCTAAGTAAGAGAAGTCAATAACACACTTATTTTTTAATAGCACTCTAACTCAAAGTGGGTATTTGCTGGGAAAAAAAGTTTTAAGTGAAAAACACCCATAATCACCACTAATCTTTTACGAAGACTTCAATTTTAAAAGATGAGGAAAAAACAAAGGATCAACTATTTGACCCTAGTCAAGATTACATACGCATTTAAGAAATCCTAAAAAAATTCCATTTTTTTTTAAAGTAGGTTCCTTTCTTTTCACTAATATGTCCGTATTCAAAATTTAGAACTAAACTTCACGTTTATGATGCTTTTAATATAATAATATATTTGTATTTAAAATATAAAATGCAAAATTAAAAAGGATTGGATTTTTGGCCAAAATTTTGATTTATTTTATGTATATTACATTTCTCTTAAAAGACTATAAAAAACTTTATTTTTGTGCAAGTTGTTATTTTAATCAAATTTGATAGAAAGATTTAGTGGCTCTAAAGTAGTTTAGTTTCAACGTGAATGGATGGTAAGTTTTGATAGAATTTTTTTTTTTTGTAATCAGAGATTCAACGTGAATGGAGGGTAAGTTTTGATAGATTTTTTTTGTGTGTGTGTAATCAGAGAGCATGTAGGGGTTCAAAAGTAAATTTAAAGAAATTTTCATAGTTTTTTTTTTAAAGTCAAAACAACCCTTAACTATAAAAAAGAATGTATTCCAATAAGGCAATTTAAAGGAAAGAGGCATGATACTCCATGAGAAGTCAAAAAACGTTCTCATTTTTTAATAACACTCTCATTCCAGTAAGGCAATTTGATAGAAAGATTGTGGAAGTTGAAATCCAAGAAATCAACGTTGTTCATCAATAACTAAGACACAACTCCCCGGCGCCATTGTTGCCGCCCATTATTCTTTCGTTTCTTCCTAAAATTCCAGGCTGCCTGGGGCCAGTGACTAGGCTCCATGGCTCCGAGTGACGACCACAATCAAGAGAATCGCGACGGAGAGAAGCACCGAGGATCTAACTTTTTCTTCCAGAAGATCAGTGAGTTCTGAAGTGGGCTTGTCCTCCTCAGCAGGTTGAAACATCTCTATCACGAGCGATCCAATCCTGTTCAACAGCTCCACAACCTTCGAATTTGTAATGCCCAATATCCACTTCAGGAGTGCAGTCGCCAAGTCTGATTCTCTGTTACTAGATCTCTCGACTATTTGTTCCTCATTAGCTGCAAGTATCAATTCTCAGTAGTATGACACCAAACTGCAAAAGTGAACTGGGTGCACCCAAAGCATAAGCTAGAAAGGAATATTAACATGGGGTATAGGCATGAGATTTAATCAATTTTTAACAGAATATGAAACCAATCTTCAGCTATAGCATCATGCTTACAGAATGAAGTTTCATAAGTAAAAAGTTAAAAAAATAGTCTGGTTCAGTTTTGTCATTATTTTGACAGATCCTACCATGCCAAATGCTGACATAAAATTCGGAATATTCTTCATCCAAAATTTGCCTTATGCCTGTGTTCAATTATGAGGCGATCTCTTACAATGGGTTCAGGTATTCAGTTCTTAGAAGTTGGACTTAGGAAAAAAGAAATCATCAGCATTTCATAACCTGTGTGTATTGAGCCTTGGAGATTCTGGACTGCCTTGTTGTTCAAGATGGCATCCCAAACATCTTTGTCTAATGATATTGAGATGACCAAATTCTACATCCAGATTATCAGCCTCATTAGAAGCATAATAGATTGAAAATGTGAAAGTTGAATGGAAAGATGAAAACGTAAAGCAAAAGGTCAAACTCTGCCATGAGAAAGCTTCAAATATGATGTTCTATAGAAGAGCTTGACAAATGGTCGTCGCATGAGCATGTTATTCAACAGTTGTCACGCATGAGCCCAGAGCAAATTATGTATTAGGGCATACTATTGTGCTTGAGAGCTCCAAAAGCAGTGGTTGGGCGTGTTTGGCGACTTACTGCTTCAACTTGTATCGAGGTTCAGGCCTATTAGTATACGTTTCACAGAGACATCCTTAATGCTCTTTTCCAAACGCAGTTATTGCGTTTAACTGAATGATTTTTTATAAACAATCTGACAATTTTTCCTATTTTTTGATAAGAACCGGAGTTTACAAACCACCTTTTAAGAAATAGTACCTGAATCAAGGGCTCTGTTTGCAACAAGTGAAAGGCCTTGTGGATTCTTTTGTACCCAATGGATTGCTGCATTTCTAGATCATGATGGTGTAGAGACTGCGGAATCTAGTTATTTTCAGATTCAGGTGAAGAATATCCACGCAAGAACCTGCATAATATGGCATTCACTCACTCCCATCTTTCAATCATGCAAGACCCTAAGATGGACATGTCACAATTCATGAAACAATGCCAGCACGAAGTATAGGCTATAGTTCTATTGAGGATGGAAATTAATTAAGTAGGACAGAAATTTTCTAAATCGTCACCTAGATTTCAATGGCCAGAAAATATAATGACCATCACAACTAATTGGCGTTAAATCTCCAGATTGTAGACTTCCAAGTAATCATAAAATGCCCTAGTTAGATAGAAAATGATGAAAACCACGTCAATGTTTAATACACAAACTACATTGAGATATTCTTATACAGGGGAAAAGCCAGATTTCAATACTCATATTGCAGTGTAAGTGCAGTGCTCTCCTAAAACAAGAATTATTTAGAATACACTGTTTAATTATTTACCATGATCGTCCAAATTAATCCCCGGCTGAAATTCAAAACTCCTCAAGCTGATTAAGGACGCGTATGACAACTAGAAAATGATTATCTTCCATTATGGGTTCTTTCAGCCAGTATTCTTGATTGGTTACGACTTACAATTCATATCAGATCCTTGATATTACTTCTGTCTGAATCACATTGACCAACTTAACAACTAAGCACTCCAAGGACTTGATCGCAAACTTATCACTCTGGGGATTCAAAATGCCACGCAAAAATAAATATATAAATACATGAATAAATAAATAAAAAAGAATACTTGCAAGTAGGATAAAATGTTTTATGCAATTCAATAAGGGGGGGGGGGGGGGGGGGGGAGGAGAACAAATCGATAGATACCAAAATTAACTTATGTACATCACGGTTCAGATCAGATATGGCGCTTTCGACTTCGATGCGAGATGGAACAGGCCCAAAAACATCAGCACGGTAAGACCCACTTGCGATGTAATCTTTCTTCGAATTGCACGATTAAGGCACGCATGATCAGTAGGCGATAGTGGTTCACTAATGGTTGCAGAGCAATTGGGTGATAGTGAAAGATTGTCAGCATGATGGTAAAGATTGGTGGTTGGGGGGTAGGCAGGGGAGCCGCTTTCCAGTGTTTTGTAACATGGCTCCTCCTCCCATTTTCTCTTGATGTTGTTGTATGAGTTGGCTCTTCCCTCTTCTGCTTGTTTCACAGTACAAGGGTCTAGGGTCTTATACCATCATCGGACACATCAGTTGATGCTTCTTTATCATCACGAAACTAGAAGACCTCTGTTGACCCCTATCCTGATTGGCCTGAGCAACTGATTTTTAGTCAATTTTCTCGGGTGGGAAAAAATTGGATACAATTCCTAAATGGGTCTCCCATAGATTTTAGAGGGCTAAAAGGTCCCAAAGAACACTAGATGCGTCACTTTTATTATGACGAATTCACTGTTTATTTATTCACTAGCACCGTGCTATTATCTTAGTTATAGTTGAGAATCTGAATCCTTTTATTTAGGTGTATATATTAATCAAGTCATTCTATGAGCATACAAGATGACTCAATACTGTAATTTTGTCCTTGCAAGAAATATAAAAGAGAAAAATATTAACTAAGGGTATGTGATAAATCTTGACTTGTTAAATGAGTTAGAACAAGCACTCACTCTTCTCAAGCGTAAGTCAAATGAGTTTAAACTCGGCACAATAAAGCTGGAGTTGAAAGAGCTCTAGTTAGGGAGGTGCGGTAAATATTTTGTAAATGGGCCGAGGTAATTGCCATGAGTTGCTTTTAATCTTTTGTGGGCCCTACAATTTGTATCAAAAAACTTTCTTGTTGTCTTTTTTTTTAATTTTCTTTTTGGTCATGATCGACTGCCACAAGAAAACACCTAAATAACAAATACCTTTGGCATTCAACCAATCAAATAAGTTTTATTTTTCTCTCTCTTCCACGTTAGCATGTCCCATTTAAAAGCAACTCTCTTCTCTCTCTCTCTCAATTTTAAATTTATATCTCATTCTATTCTATCTATATCTCATTTAAATCTTGAAATTTTCTTATATTTTTATACAAGTCTAATATGTTGTCACAATCTAACAAAATTAATCTTCCTCTTTTTACTTTATTATAAGTCATATAAAACGTATATTTATATATATGTCTGTATATACATATAGTTATCTCTTATATTGTATTTTTTCTTATGTCGCAAAACTTTTTATACTGTTTTTTAGGTGAGTTTTATTAATAAAAACCTCAACACATAGATTAGTAATATTGTTACTAAAAATGTTAGAAAATTCATAAAAAGGTGAAAATAATATTATTTGTTATTATTATTTGACATATAAGTATGAACTTTTAATTAGCCGTTGTTGTTGGTTCCGTGTGTAACGCACGGGGTTAATATATATATATATATATATATATATATATATATATATATATATATATATATATATATATATATATATATATATATGAACTTTTAATTAACTCGCTATGTGAACTTTCCTATTTTGACCTTTTGGAATCATCTTGAATTTACTCACATTTTTAATAATAATTAAGATTATTTTTTCTCTTTCCCTCTCTCTTATTCAATTTGATTTAATTCCTTTTTACCATTTAAAATTCAACGAATTAAAAGGATTTTATAATTCTCTATGTTCTACATTAATATGTTCCATTTAAAAATTCTGTTTATATTTTTGCAATTCTATTAATTCTTAGATTTTGCCAAAATTTTCTATATATGTCCTTCAATCTTAGTTTTTGCAATTCCATTAATATGTTAGATTTAGTATTTCTCAAGATCCCGTTTGACATGACTTTTTTTTCCAGTTTTGGAAACTGAAAGAAATAAACGCGTTTGATAACCTTTTTTTTATCTTCAGTTTAAAAAACCAGTTTTAAAACTGAAGAAGAAAAAAAAAAACTCCAAAAATGAGTTTTTTTTTTTCTTTCAGTTTTGGTTTTTTCTTTTGAGACCACCACCCTCCCATCGCTGGCAGCCACCAGCCACCACCCACCGCCGGCAGCCACCTCCGACAACCACCGCCGGCGACCGATGGCCGGCGGCAACCTTCGGCGCCCACCGCTGGCGACTGTCGGCGGCCACCTCCGGCGACCATCGCCCGCGACCACCACCACCGGCGGCCACCCCCATGCCCCACCACCGCCACCGCAAACCACCACAAAAGGAAAAACTCTAAATAAAAATTTGGGTTATTAAACACCCACCCACTTGTTTTTGTAAAAAAAAAATTAAACTACTCTTTATTTTATTTTTTTCGAAACTGAAAAAAAAAGTATTGTCAAACAGAGCTTAAGAAAATCTCATTCCTTTTATTTCATTACAGGTTTATAAATATAGTTTACTCTTCCTTTTCATTTGCAATCATTCTTTTACTCTTTTCTTGGTGATCTTAAATAGAGTACAAAATTCTAACACACAGTTTATATTATTACTATTAGTTAAGAGAGACTATTCTATCATTTTATATACTATTTTTTTATTTACTACTGAAAGTTATGACGGAGTATTACTCAAGTTTATTTTTATGATAAAATTATTGCTCCCCTGTATAATAATGTGTATAATGTACGAGATCAATACTAGTTTGGGCACAGGGACTCCATTTCCCATGAGACCTGACACTTCAACGCATGTCGGAATAAACCCAAAGGGGTGGTGGAGATGGCAAGGGATCTCGAGGAGTGACCTCGATTCTCATACCGGCGGGTTATATATATGAATTGCAGTTCTAACAAATTTTTGGGGGGAAATTTCAAAAAAATAAAAATAAAAAAACTCAAGTCAGAAAAACCCGCCCTGTTTCATTTCGCCCTTTCCCCACATCTAAACCCAAAAACCCCTTAACATTTCAACCAAAACCCAGAGCTCCAGCAGTGAGGGTTTAACAAATCAAACCAATCACTCGGCTCAAAGATTCCCACACACAATGGTACGATCCTCTAGCTTCTCCACCACCCGCTTCCTCTACAGCCTCTGCTCCACCTCCTCCAAACCACCGCCACCCCCACTCCCCAATTTCCGCCCTCCTCGCCTGGAACCTCCATCCCCGCCGGTTCTCCTCGGGCAGCGCCGCCAGGGCGAGGGAGCCGAAGGAGGCCTGGTGGAAAGAGTCCATGGACAGGCTCCGGAACATCGGGATCTCGGCTCACATCGACTCGGGCAAGACGACGCTCACGGAGCGGATACTCTACTACACGGGCCGGATCCACGAGGTCCGGGGGAAGGACGGTGTCGGGGCGAAGATGGACTCGATGGACCTGGAGAGGGAAAAGGGGATCACCATACAGTCTGCCGTCACTTACTGCACCTGGAATGGCTATCAGGTCCGCTAGATTTGAACTGGAATTTTGTTTCTTGTTTTTAATTTTCTCTTTAGTTGAGTAATGTAAAAGGGTAGGAAAAATAGGAATTTTCAGATTCGTATAGTGTTTTTGTGTGAGAATTTTAAGGAGGGAATGTAGAGAAAGTAAGGTCCTGTTTGACTAGTGTTTCATTACTATAAAGTCTGCTGCCATTGCACTTGGAAATTTGAACTGACATTTTGGTCATTTTGATATTATTAATTCGTTTTGTGTTCCATTAAGTTGGAAATATTTGAAGTTGTTGGATAAATGAGTTTCTCTATGGTTGGGACTAGAGAAAACTAGAATCGTTTCAATTGAGTTGCTTTCTGACTATGATAGGGTGGAATA
>JAVXUO010001223.1:0-60174 GCA_033065855.1 Escallonia rubra
AATTGAATCCTAAATTTAATGCCTCAAATCAACTGAACCCTAAATTGAATCAATAGAACCCCCTAATTGAACCCTAAATTGAAGTAATTGAACCCTAAATTGAATGCCCTAATCGAACCGAACCCTAAATGAAACTAATTGAACCCTAAATTGAATGCCCTAGAATCGAACCCTAAATTGAAATAATTCAAGCGCATCGGATATGTGAATTTTGAACATTTTTTTCCCATTTGAACATTGATCATTTGTTTGATAATTTTAGGTTGTTAATTGTGCGTTTTAGAATTGTGATTATTGATCGATGATTTTAGGTTATTAGCTGTGCATTTGAAGTAATTGCGATTATGAATTGATGATTTTAGGTTGTTAATTGATGATTTTAGATTGTTAATTGTGCATTGAGCATTTGAGATATTGAGATTATTGACGGAGGATGGGACCCAATTGGATTGAATGTGTGATTTTTGTTAATTTTTATTGCATTGAGCATTTGAGAATTGAGAATTGAGATTGTTGACGGAGGATTACCCAATTGGATTGAGATGTTAGTTATTACAGACACGGACACCACGTCTGATCGACGGGTCCGACTTAACGTCGACGATGTGTCCGGAGGCGTCGGACACGTGGCCAAAGGCGTCGGACACGTGTCCAAAGGCATCGGACACGTGTCGGTATGTGTCGGACACGTGTCGGTATGTGTCGGACACGTGTCCGGAGGTGTCAGACACGTATCGGACACCATATCGACACCCTATATGAGGTGTCGGAATTGAGGTTGTTGAATGTGCATTAAATTTAGGTTAGTTAGGTTAATGCGACATTTTTAGCATGCACCCCTGGAATCTAATCGTGGCTCCAGCGCTGGCTATAATTAGCCCTAATTAGTCCTGATTAACAATATTTTAGTAAATCAATTAACCCTAATTAGCTCTAACGAGCCTAATTAGTTTTAATTAACCCTAAGAACCTGATGAAATTCAAATTAGCTGTAATTACCTCAAATTAGCCCAAATGAACCCAATTATGCGCATATTGATTGTAGTTAGCCTAATTAGTCATAATTTGCACTAACATAACCCAATTACGCCTAATTAGCGCTAGTTAGGACTAATCAACACTACTCGGCACCATCAAAACCCTAATTAGGACTAAATAACCCTAATTAGTCCTAATCAACCCTAATTAGCTATAATTATTCGAAACTAGCCCTCATTAACATTAATTAGCTCTAACATAACCCAATTAAGCCTAATTAGCCCTAATTAGGACTAATCATCACTACTCGGCACAATTAAACCCTAATTAGTCATAATCAACCCTAATTAGCTATAATTATCCGAAACTAGCCCTCATTAACATTAATTAGCCCTAACATAACCCAATTAAGCCTAATTAGCCCTAATTAGGACTAATCAGCACTACTCGGCACAATTAAACCCTAATTAGGACTACATAACTCTAATTAGTCATAATCAACCCTAATTAGCTATAATTATCCGAAACTAGCCCTCATTAACATTAATTAGCCCTAACATAACCCAATTAAGCCTAATTAGCCCTAATTAGGACTAATCAGCACTACTCGGCACAATTAAACCCTAATTAGGACTACATAACTCTAATTAGTCCTAATCAACCCTAGTCAGCTATAATCATCCGAAACTATCCCTCATTAACATTAATTAGCCCTAACATAACCCAATTAAGCCCAATTAGCCCTAATTAGGACTAATCATCACTACTCGGCACAATTAAACCCTAATTAGGACTAAATAACCCTAATTAGTCCTAATCAACTCTAATCAGCTATAATTAATAATCGTAATTAACCCTAATAACCCAGTTAGCCCTAATTAGCCCTTGTACATCCCATAATTACTCCATGTTGCCCAGAGATGGTTCAATTACTCGTTGTTTACAAACCCTGCCTTCTTTATATTAATTGTTGTTTTGAGAAGTCCATTGGCAACGAGATGGTTCAACTCGTTGCCAACGAGTTCTATTTAATGTGGAATTGATAACATATGCAACGATCATTCTGCAGTTTTGATATTTCGGAAAGATTCTTGCATATCTTATCAATTTCTGAACACATGCATGCATAGAAACCCTTAGTTCCCGTTCAAAGGTACTCATTACAAAGTAATGCCTTGTAATGAGCCTTTGGATGTCCAGTTTGGACAGTTTGGAAAAGCTAATTGTTTATAAAACAGTATTTTGACTCATGCTTTATGTTCTATGTCGTGGATATTTGGTACACGTTCTCGTGTGTTTCTCCGGGTGCATACAGATCTGGTGTTCTAACATCCGTCAAACCTTCCTGAGCAAGGTTAGATGAATGTTAGAACACCTAATCGATGTGGTGTACTTGGAGAAATGCGGGGAGGTGCTGCCGAATTTTCCACAGACATCGGACTAAGCATGAGTTATTCACTGTTTTATAAACATGTGCTTTTCTGAATGGGATAGGACCACTACCTGTTCAAGAGTGGAGGGGAAATATGTAGACATGTTGTAACATTCATGCATTGATATTTACATCGGCAATGCCTAAACACTGGTCATTATTGAAGGTGGTATACAGTACGATAATTCAGTCGTCATGTCAGTCGATCGAAGTTGGATGAAAAGGAAGAATGCTGAAGATTTTGAGTGTCGCGTTGACGAATTTCTCGACTTCGCTTATGCGATTAGTAGGTTATTACAGTTGAAATCAGACTATGGGCTGAGTGAGAAAGGTTTTAACGAGTTTGTTACCTTCATCAAAGAAATACTGCCCGAAAGTGAAAAGCTACCGCCGTCGTACTATGATGCGAAGAAGATGATGAGGAAACTTGGGTTGAGCTACGACCGGATAGATGCGTGCAATAACGATTGTGTATTATTCTGGAAAGAGAATAAGGATTTGTCATTATGTCCAGTGTGTGATCATTCGAGGTACAAACCGGACAAAGGGAAGAAGAAAAACATTGCATGGAAGATATTGCGATATTTCCCGGTCACACCACGGCTTCAGAGAATGTACTACTCCTCCAGTACGGCTGAACATATGAGGGCTCACCGTGAGACTCGCAGCAACGATGCCGATGTGCTGACACACCCAGCTGATGGAGAGGCGTGGAAGGAGTTTGACCGCAGGCATCCAGTTTTTGCTCAGGAAGTTCGGAATGTTAGACTTGGTCTGGCAACCGATGGGTTCAACCCTTTCGGTCAGTCTACCACGCCTTACTCCTGTTGGCCTGTTATTATTGTCCCTTACAACCTTCCACCAGGCATGTGCATGAAGAAGCCGTATATGTTCTTGTCGTTGCTTATTCCGGGGCCGAAGAGTCCCGGTAAGGACATAGATGTGTATTTAAGGCCGTTGATTGATGAGTTAAAACAATTATGGAATCATGGAGTCGAAACATATGATGCATCCCTTAAACAAAATTTTCAGATGAGGGCTGCTTTGATGTGGACTATACATGATTTCCCCGCATTGGGAATGACGTGTGGCTGGAGCACACATGGGAAGCTAGCATGCCCTGCTTGTATGGGCGTGAACCCCGGTCATACGTTAAAGCACGGCGGAAAGGCCTCGTGGTTCGGATGTCACCGTAAGCTTTTGCCACCGGGCCATCAGTTTCGTAGGCAGAAGGATAAATTTGACGGGACAATCGAGCGTGAGGTTGTCACGCTGGACTACCCATCTGGTGAAGAAGTACTCTCACACCTGGAGGCACTTGATACTGACATACCACACGGTAAGGGTGTGCCGGATCAGAAGATTGCAGGGTTCGGGAAAGAGCACAACTGGAGAAAATTTTGTATCTTCTGGGAGTTAGCCTACTGGAGGACGCTCGTTATCCGAAACAACATGGATGTGATGCATATTGAGAAGAACGTTTTTGATAATGTGTTCAACACAGTGATGAATTTCAAGGGCAAATCGAAAGATCACCTTAAAGCGAGAAGGGATCTACAACAGTTGGGTGTACGCCGTGAATTGCATCCTCGGACAGTCAGTGGGAGGACCATACTTCCGAAAGCACCTTACTGTCTAGACAAGAAACAAGTGGAGAAGGTCTGTCAGTGGGTTAAGAATTTGAAGCTTCCGGATGGGTTTGCGTCCAACATATCTCGTTGTTGCAATGTATCGGAATGCAAGTTCCAAGGGATGAAGAGTCACGACTGCCACGTATTCATGGAGAGATTCATTCCTATTGCCTTCCGGGGACTGTTGCCACGGGTTGTTTGCGAGACTTTGACTGAATTATCTCATTTCTTTCGAGATATATGCTCTTCTACGATCCGGGTGAGTAACATGGAAGTGCTTGAGAAGAACATTGTGGTGACGATTTGCAAGCTGGAGAAAATCTTCCCACCTTCGTTCTTTGATTCAATGGAGCATCTGCCTGTTCACTTGGCATATGAAGCTAAGATGGGTGGACCCGTGCAATATCGGTGGATGTATCCCTTCGAGAGGTAATCCTTAAATTGTTACAGTTGTTCGTTTACACTTAATGCGACATCTGTTATCATTGATATTCCACCTAACTCGATTCCCTAAACTTCTAGGTTCATGTTCCATTTAAAGAAAAAAGTCCGTAATAAGGCTCGGGTTGAGGGCTCAATTGCGGAGGCTTACGTAATGGAAGAACTTGTAAACTTTTGTAGTCAATATTTCGGTTCGGATGTTGGTACAAGGTTAAATCAACTAGGCCGAAATGATCCCGGAGCAAGCACAAATTTGGAAGGGCAATTGTCAATATTCAAGCAGTCAGGTAGTCCGTTCGGCCGAACGTATACTCGATGGCTAACAGATGAAGAGTACAGTGCTGCAACAATATATGCCCTTCTAAATTGCGATGAAGTTTCGGCATTCGTTGAGTAAGTTAAAGTCTTAATTCACTTACATTGCTGTACATAATTGAAAGTGTGTTAAGCGAGTTAAATGCATATTGGTTTGCAGTGAGTTCGATGCGGAATCTTTAATCACTGATCCCGCTGGACTTGAATCTCACCGGAAATCACAATTTGTACAGTGGTTCAAAATCCGTGTAAGATTATTTAACGAAATTATATTATGTGTTATATACAGTTCTGTGGCCAATTAGTATACTGATTTATCCTTAATTTTTACCGTCATCTACAATAGGTTCAGTCAATGGATAGACCAGTGGCCTCCTGCTTGAAATTACTAGCCGAAGGCCCTAACAAACAAACATCCTGTTACGGAGGCTATATCATCAACGGGTTTAGGTTTAACGTAAAAGATGATGACCGAACAAAACAAACCCAAAACAGTGGAGTCTTGGTCAACGGCGACTGTTATGCCGAGAATTGCATGGATTTTTACGGAGAGCTAGATGAGATTGTTGAGCTAACATATCTGGGTTCCCAAAACCGCCTGGTAATGTTCAAGTGTACGTGGTTCGATGTCACATGCAGCAGAGGAATCCGTGTTAGCTCTCAAGGGATTGTAGATGTCAATGTCAAGTCAAGACTTGCATCAGACGAGCCCTTTGTGTTTGCTAGTCAAGCTGTACAAGTCTTTTACGCGGAGGACGTCGCCAATCCCAAATCTCATTGGTATACAACTATCAAGTCCAAGAAATTGCCCGTGACATATGACAGTGAGCTAGACTCCTTTCAAGCCGACCAACCACGTGTCTTGTTCCCTGTTGAGGTCAACAACGAGGAGGACGATCTTCCTCTTCCAACAACACTTCTTGTGGGAGAAGAAGTCGTAGATGATGACGCGGAAGATGTTGAAAGTGTTGGAGATGATGTGACCGAGTCTACTGATGAAGAGGATGAATTAGAAGATGAAGAGGACGACGAGGATAGTGATGAAGATGATTCGCAAACTGAAAATGATTGACTTGTAATGTTGTAACATCACGGGAAAAATGTAGTAACATTTTAGAACTTGGTGTTTATTGATGTGTTTTTGCACATCCGTTCATATATATATATATAGTGCCGATGATGATTTATGCCTAAATTATTGTTTTTCACGTGTTAATGTCTTTGTATATAATCTATATGAAGTCAGATATGGATAGGATACGGGCTATTCGTGGCCGGGCTGGACGCCGAGCTGCTTCCTCCCCGGTTAGTCCCACCTCGTCATTGCCTACTGATGACGAGGCACAGAGTGATCGCGGACAGCCATCGGGGGCCCAGCCCCAGCTGTCGCCGTCACCGTCGCCCCAGCCATCGCCGTCGCCCCAGCCATCGCCGTCGCCCCAGCCGTCTCCATCTTCCGTGGGTTCTACCTCAGGTATAGTTGATAACGGTGTTTCGTACATTTTCGCTAGCCTTATATTTGAACTGTATTAATGTCTGTGTTTTGTAGGATCTCGACGAGGCCGTGGTCCGACACGCGGGGTACGCATCGACCCCCAGCGTAAACAGAGAGTTACGCTCACGCAGGAGGGCCTGTAAGTACTAAAAATATCACCTCATGCCTTATGTTTAAAAATTTTGGGTGTTAATTTATATTTGAACTGTATTAATTAATTTAATTACTTCTTTGGCAGGATCCTGGAGAATATGGCGAGGACGAAGATCGGCGTTCTTGTGAAGGGCCGATTCTTCGAGCCACGCCTGTACTGGAAGGACTGGGATGCCGCTGCGAGGGAGGCCCTATGGGAGGAGTGGCTGGTACGGTGAAGTATTTTTTTCAGCGTTAGTAAATGTTAAATTACAGTTTGTTTTATGTTGTTAATTTGTGTTATTGAATGCATTACAGGAGGGGTTCACGTTTGACACGCCTGAGCAGCAGGTACTGGGGCAGCAGGCTTTCTTTGCCTACATCGGCAAGAATTACCGCCGATGGCTCCACGATGCACGGGACCGGGCGAAGAAGGCGCTGCCCGCGGGTGCCCCGATGACGGACATGACGAAATATCCCCCACATTGGATATCTCACCGTGTATGGGGGGAGATGATAGATCGGTGGGCTGCGGATCCAGGTTGGGACGCCAAGAGTAAGAGCGGGGCTGAGAACAGACAGAACAGAGATCCGACGCACACGGGGGGGTCGGTGCCACACGACATCGTCCGACACATGAACGCGGTCGAGCACCCGGATCTAGAGGAGGATGAGGTCATAGCTCTGACCTATACTCAGACGCACGTGCGGAAGAAGGACAAGGACGAGACGCACCAGGCGGGCGACTATATTTCAGATATTGCCCGGCGGATCGATGTGAGTCAATTTATTTAAGTTAATGTTTTTTCTTTCTATCCTCAATGTCTGTTTCGTTAATTAATGCCCTAACATATCGTTAAACCACTATTTTTGCAGGCCTCGTATGAACAGCTAAGGGGGTCCGAGCAGCAGTCCGGACAGCCATCAGCGTCCACTAGTACGGCTGCGAGTACTGGGGGGTTGAAGCGATGGCTGGATACGCCGGAGGTCGTGAATCGGCCGAAAGGCCGCATACGCGGCCTGCCTAGCACGACTCCTCGTGCCGTGATAGGAGCGTCCTCACCCCCTGCTGCCCCTCCACAGACACCGGCTCCTCGGCCTCAGTTGGACGAGGAGGATATCGAGCGCATTGCTACAGTGGTGTGCCGGATGATCAGGGAGCAGGGCACTGCTGGCCCGGCCGCCCCGCCGGATCCAGAGCCGGGACTCGGGAACCCCTGATGAGCCCCTTCCCGTGCCCGTTCCCAGCTTCCCCCCCCCCCCCCCGCGCCCGGCTTGTACTCTTCTCCCCTCTCCTAACCGGCTATATCCGGTTCCCGGCTTGTACATGTATGAGTTTTTTTTATAATAAATATTTTTTATAATTGATTATATATATTTCTTTCTGTATTGATTATTGTGCGTTGTTGTTGAGAATTGAACATTGTATTACAGGTTTAGGTAATTAAAAAATAAAAAAAAAATTCAAAAAAAAAATTGACTTTTGGCGACGGACTTATTCCGTCGCTAAAGTAGTCCTTTCAATCAGTTATTTAGCGACGGAATATTCCGTCGCTAAATAAGACTTTTAGCGACGGAATATTCCGTCTCTAAATATTTAATCCGTCGCTAATTAGACGAAAAAGAAAATAAATTAAAATTCTAAAAAATATAATTAGCGACGGAATATCCGTCGCTAATGAAAAATAAATCCGTCGGTAAAAATCACATATTTAGCGACGGATTTAAAAATTCCGTCGCTAAACTATTAGTGACGGGCTTTTATACGAGGGATTTTTAGCGACGATGAATCCGTCGCTAATTCTTTTAGCGACGGATTTTGGGCTTTTAGCGACGGATTTCCCCGTCGCTAAAAGCCTGTTTTCTTGTAGTGCACAGCGAGCACCTATACAAAATGCATGTAGACAAAACATGCCATGCAATAGCCTGGAGGTAGACACACAGACACTATCCTGACTATCGTGAAAGGTGAACCGTAGAGAGACCCTTGACAGAAGTGCATGCAAAAAAACTAAGGATAAAAGCTATCACTATTGTCATGAAAGGGGAATCACAAGAAAACCCTAGACTAAAATGTATACAGATAATGAGTTGGATAAAGATAGGCACAATTATGACTGTCGGGAGAGGAGACTCATATCAAGCCCATATATAGACATAAGAAGGACACATAAACAAACAGTATCCTGATTGTTGTGAGAGGGGACTCCTTGGGAGCCTTTGAAGGAAATGCATATGGATAAGACTAACCCTATCATGGACTGAAGACAGGCAGGCAGTATCACGACTGTTAGAAGAAGAGACTCACAGGGAGCCCCTAGACCAAAAAAGCAAACGGAGAGACTTATATGGAGCCCTTAGACCAAGAAAAACAAGTGGGGTTCACTCTAGCATAACCCTAATGGAGGGATGTACCACAAGGAAACCCCGAAGGACACCTACAAAGAAAAACCCATGACGAAGATAAAGTCTTTTCACTATTCGAGAGCATGTTTGAATTAAAAATTATTTTGATTGCCTAATATGATAAATCAACCAACCACTTCGAGATCTTTTCTTTTGTATAAGGCAATGGTGCCCACTCTATTGACTGGCCTATCTTTACTCAAAGAGGGAAGACCACTGAAGTTTTATGTGGAAATCATTTCAATTTCTTATCATCCAATGTCATCCAACTTCACATAAAAAGTTACTTCTTAACTTAAACACTCGAATTTGAATCTTCAAGACCATTATGAAAAGGTTGGGGCCCAAAAGATGGATAGTGAGGATTTGATATGTATGAGCTATGAGGCTGATGTGTGTGATTTGAGTCTGTATAAGCCGCGAGGCTGATGGGATCTTGGCCTATGACTAACCCAAAGTTCAATGTATATGACTGGGCTGAGCAAAAGTACATGACTATCAATTGTCTCATAGAAAGGCACAAGATAAAGTCGTAAGGTTTCTCATATTATCATTGAACTGGAGGCAAACTAATTAAACTGCGTCAAATTTTAACAATCATTCACCAACTTTTCTATTTCTATTTTTCTTTAGACTTAACGTTATTATGTCTGCATGTCTTCTCTTTTTCTTTAGACTTGCCTTTATTCTTTCTGCTTGTGTTCTCCTTTGCATCCATTCTCTTATCCAAAACTTTGGAAGTGCTTCCATTGTACATAGCGGGATCAACCCACTTTGATACCACCTATCACGAACTTGTAGGTCCAAAAGCTAATTGTGTGGCCTTAAACAATGTCACCGCTTTTGAGTTGCTAAGTTAGCCAAGCCAACACTTATAAAATTAAAGGGAGAGAGAGAAAGAACACAAAGAGAACTGGAAGAGAAAGCTTGTATTGATAACGCTGAAGTACAACTCTTGGGCAAATGAGTCATCCATTATTTATAGTATCCCACCTTCTTAACAAATGATTGAGATTAATCTGATTTTACGGTGTACAATTGATTTAGATAATTCTAGAGAAATTTCTAGATCTTACAAGCTACCCTACTATTCTAGAATATTCTATAATATACCAGAAAATATAGGTTTCGTACTCCAAATTTTCATAAAATGATAGCTGAGAATTTCTGTTATTCTAAACAACGCACAAAAAGTATCACCAACTACTTTTTCCTTTTTCAAATATGAATATTTTAACCACACACATGCCGTGGTAGACGGTCCAAGATAGGTTAGAAAAAGAGAGTTATCCTATACTTTAGAAGAGGGATGGGCGCACACGCACGCGCTCGCACAATCACTCACAACACTCATTCATCTTAAAAAATCATAAAAGTCAAAGGGACAAAATGCAATAGGACGCCTCGTTCTGAACATGGAAGTATTATTTCAAGAAGTGTAGTTTTTAGACATGATGTTAGTGTATATATCTGAGCTTCACTTTATGGCTAATATTTAGTGTCAAAGAGGTGTGAAAAATAAGGTTAATTGACACAATTTACCTCAATATATGACAAATTTGCATATGAAAACCCCAACAAACTAAAATAGCCCCCCCCCCCCCTTTTACATCAACATATGACAAGTTAAGCAAAAGTTTGCCTTATTAGAATAACTAAAAATAATAAAAGGTTTTTAAAAAGCTCGCCCAATCTAGTGAGCGTATTTTGGCCATAAGGTCCTTGTTTAAAGGTCAATTGACTGAACTTTGCAAATTAACACACTAACGAAAGTTAACAATTTTTATTCTACTGCCACATGTATAGGGTTTGAATTTATTGATGTATGTCTTGTATTTATGGTTAAAGATAGAAGGTGTAGGCTGACCCATCTGGAGCAAAGTGAGTGGAGCGACCTGGAAATTAGTTAATGTGTGAGTGTCCCACATCGGTTATTCAGAGAAGGTTGTAACTTGGCCCTAAGTATATAAGTTGTCTTGTTCCACATTGGTTATCTAGAGAAAGTCACTACTTATCTCTAAGTATATATAAGTCAGCTTGTATTGTGTTTAAGGTCAAGAGAGAAGAACCGTTCTTTGAGAGGGCAAACAATTGAGAGATACGCGTGAAGGAGCATTGTAAATCTGACTTTTGCAAAGTGGATTTGAGTCATCTAAGATTTCTTGTGTTCTTGTGTTTGCTTATCGTGTTCTATATATTTTTATCTAGAGCAGTTTCGTAACAAGTGGTATCAGAGTGTTCCAGGTTTATTTTTAGGCAAAAAATCAATTTCAGAGGATAAATATGTCGAACAACACGACCATGAAGTATGCATGTGAACAATTCAATGGGAAGACAAATTTTGGTATATGGCAGAACATGATGAAAGGTATCCTTGTGCAGTAAGGATTGGTCAAGCCTTTGTTGGGGAATAAGCCTGAGTCGATGGATTAGGATGATTACAAGGAATTACAGGCAAAGGCTGTCTCTACGATACAGTTGAATCTAGCGCCTAAGGTTAAGTACCAGGTTTTGACAGAGACTTCTCCAACAACTCTATGGCGGAAATTGGAGAAGATGTATATGTCAAAATCTTTGTCAAATCGGTTATATCTAAAGAAAGCTCTGTACCAGTTACAGATGGATAAAGGTTCAGATCTAGGTGATCATATATTAGAATTTAATCGATTGGTGTCCCAATTATCGAGTATAGATGTTAAACTATATGAGGAAGATCAGGCGATTTTATTATTATCTTCGCTTCCAAAATCATATGAGACCTTGAAGACTACGTTGCTTATTGGGAAGGGGACGTTGCTTGTTGATGATGTTATATCGGCTCTTACGGCTCGAGCAGAGTTAATGGTACGAGTTCAAGCAGTCATGGCGAAGGTCTGGTGGCAATGTCAGAAAATAAGAATGGTCATGGAAGAGGCATATGTCAGTCTAGAAGCAGAAATTCAAGACATGGAAATGACATGTCTAAGTCTCGTGGAAAGCAAGACAAATCCAACAAACACTAAATGCTGGTATTGTAAAGGGATTGATCATATCTACACTACCTATAAAAGTATGAATCTTGTAAATCATTTTATTCCATTTTTGTCCTTCGTTGACCACTCCAATAACAATCCTACCCTTTCATAAATACTATTTTTAATTACTAATTTTGTAATCATTTTCGGTTTTGTCTTCCGTTAATTATTTCAATGACAACTCTACCATTCCCTAATTAGTTTTTTGTAATGCGTTTAATGAACATTAGATTATAAATTTAATCTAAACCTACATTTACACATTGAGAAACAAAATGCGTGGTTGCAAATATTTTTTTTTTATATATATATCTGTGTGTGTGCATCAATTAAGAAACAAAAAAAACGTTGAAAAAAAAAACCAAAAGGGTTAAATATGCATAAAAAAAACAAGGCTTAAATATGGTGCAATTTGTCTATACTACCTATAAAAGTAGGAATATTGTAAATCATTTTTGGACGATTATGTCCTCCTTTAAATACGCCAATTTTATTGTTAACCTTCTTGTTAGCCCTATGGTTGGATAACCTAGGCTTACATCTTGTTTTGATGATAACTACACATTGAGTGTGTTATAATGTGTGCTTTGAGTGTATTCTTAGTAGGTATATACATGCACACTCATGAAGACACATTTGAGAAGTTGGATAGATGGATTAAAGCCAAAGAAGCTTAAAGCTATGGTGACATGCTATGGAAGCTTCATCAAGTCCAATGTCAAAGAGCAAGAAAGAATGCATAGGCTAAGTTACTATCGATTATAATTGATCTTTCCTATTATGTACCTAGTCTTGGTTTGATGCTTGGATTGATGACTATGACCTAAAAAGACCTTAGGACACCTTGTGCATTGCATGTGAGTTCATAATCATTCACACAAGCGTGGTTCTTGAAAATGAGTGAACTTTGGAACTTACTCAGATTTTCTCAAAACTGTTTTTGGTGCTAATCTTTTCATATCTTGATAAAACTTTTCATTAGCTTTCTAACGCAAAAAACGACGCCTCAATCCGATTTTTCTAGAGAAAGTTATGCCAAAAATAGGAAAGGGGGTTCCGTGAGGCAGGCGATAGGCAGAAGGGTAATACAGTCGACTGTGAATACAGTCGACTGCATTCAAATGCAGTCGACTGGATTGATCAAAATTCTGTTCCAATGGCTATTTTTTAGGACAAAACTCCAACGGCTATTTTAGAGGGATTAGAGTCGACTGCATTGGTTACAGTCGACTGCAATGGCAGTTTTGCCCACTTTATGCCTATAACGGCTATATTTGATCTCTTCTCTATATAAATGATTTGGGACTTCATTATACACCATGGAAATCACATTCTAAGCCTCCATTCATTAGAGAAACATCAAGGCTCATAGATTAAACTTTTCTCTCTTCATCTTCATGATTTTACATCATTAAAGAGAGCATCTTTGTGAGCAATTCTTTGATTGAGAGTGAGCATCTTTCAAGTCATCAATTCTCTCATCTCTCTATTGCACTAGAGCTTCATTTGTACTCATTTCCTTTCAAAAGGGTTTCTTTGTACACATTTGATCTTTGTAAAAGGATTGTGATCAAGGCTTGGGTTTGTCAAGTCTTGGGTGAGCTTTGTGGATTCAAGGCTTGTGCTTGGTGTGGGGATATCACCAAGTGTTGTAAGGGTTTTGATCTTGACCCGGAAGAAGATTGTTGCTAGTGGATTCTAGTGCTCTTGCAAGGGACTTCCTTGAAGAGGTGGATGTAGGCTTGAGGGTATATCAAGCCGAACCATTTAAATCTCCTTGTCAAGTATCTCTAACTCAATCTCTTTACTTATTGCTCTTTAATTGTTTGAGATTATTTAGTTAGCATCTTCATTGAAGTATTACTTTGTCTTTCGGAAATTTATAATGCTTCTTAGTTTAAATTCCCCATTATATTTCAAAAACCCTATTCACCCCCCTCTAGGGTTATTTTATTGGTTTCACTTCTTTTATTATTCCCTTTTAAATTTTGATGAAATTAAAAGAATATTGGGTAATGAATCTATTCTATACGTTAGAAAATGAAATATGTGATGAGAAAGAAAAACAGAACAAAGAAATTCTTTTCTTATTCTCTTTTTTAATTTGGTTAAAATGAAATAAATATTAGATATTCAACTGGTTAACGAGAACTGTGATTTTTTTCTTGCATTTTTATGTTAGTAAACAATTAACCAGTTGAAAAACTGAAAAACAAAAACAAAATAAAGAAACTAAAATACGTGAAAAATCAATTAAGAAACAAAAAATTGTTGAAAAAAGAAGAAAAAAAAGGGGTTAAATATGCATAAAAAAACAAGGCTTACATACTGTGTCAATTTGAACTGAAAATATGTTCGGTTATTACAGTTGAAGACCGAGTGTTTTGCATTTCTTATTGATGAAATGCAAAGCTACTAGTCTTGAAAATTACAAGTCTTAACCATAAACCAATTTAACAAATTACAAAAAGAAAGACGTAGATTCATTCTTTTAATTTTTTCCATTTGATTTTATTTTCAGCAGTATCATCAAACATTTCTTCAATCCAGAAGCCCACAAAGAATATTTCCAAATATTTCTTCTAAAACAAGTCACAAAAGAAATAAGAACATAATTGAATTACATTATTTTGATCCCAAAAAAGATAATAATATCAGCTCAAACATTACTCTCGATTATATCCACGTACAACGCACGTGCTCTATACTAGTTGCAAGGAAGTGTCCATAAAGGAAGGATAAGAAGAACGGAAAGAAACATGTGAACAATGTTAATGTTGCTGAAGATGATGACAAAACCAGCGGTGGTGATCTCTACTTCGTTTCCTTGGTTGAGCAGCAAAAAGGTAATCTCTTATCAGTTAGAAGTAATAGTTTTCCTACGGAATGGTTTATTAACTCTACATGTTTGTTTCATATGTGCCCACATAAGGAATGGTTTGATTGTCTTACTCCATGTAAAGGTGATACTATATTAATGGGTAATGACGCTGTTTGTAAAGTCATGGGGATAGGTACCATTAAAATGTTTGATGGGATTGTGAGAACCCTAGGTGATGTAAGGTACATACCTGACTTGAAGAGGAATTTGATTTCCTTAGGCACACTGATTCTTTAGATTGCAGTATATCTTTAAAAAGTGGAGTCGTGAAAGTTAGCAAATGTGCCATGATGATAATGAAATGTTAGAAAACTGGAAATTTGTATAAACTGGTAGGGAACACAGTTATAGGAGGAGCTTCAGTATCAACTCATGCAGGTTCTAGCGATGATAACTCTGAGTTATGGCACAAACGGTTGGGACACTTGAGTGAGGGAGGTATGATGTAACTTCACAAGCGCAATGAGTGAAATCATACAAGCTGGACATCTGTAAATTTTGTGTGCTTGAGAAGCATAAACGAGTTAGTTTTAAAGCTGCTTCTCATACTAGTAAATGGGTTTTGGATTATATGCATTTGGATGTTTGGGTACCAATCAAGCATGTCCCCAAATGAGGGAGCTCGTTACTTTGTTAAATATGTAGATGATTTCTCAAGAAACGTATGGGTATTCTTTATGAAGCATAAGTCTGAAGTTTTCAACTTAGTTAAGCAGTGGAAGGTTAGAGTTGAAAATCAGACGAGTAAGAAGCTTAAGTACTTCAGATTAGATAATGGCATGGAATACAAGGATGATGAGTTTTTGCAATTCTACAAGGATGAGGGTATCATCAGACACTTTTCAGTGAAGAGGGCTTCGTAATAAAATGGGGTTGCCAAAAGAATGAACATAACCTTATAGAGCAAGCTAGATGCATGAGGTCGAATGCAGATTTGCATAAGAGATTTTGGGCTGAAGCTATTAACACAGCTTATTACTTGATCAACCGTTTTCCGTCATTTGTCATTAATCACCGAGTTTTCGAGGAGGTATGGTCTATTAAGCAAGTTAATTTATCTATAATGAGAATTTTTTATTATCATGCATTTGCTCACCTTCAGAATGAAGAACGATCTAAACTTCATCCTAAATCAAAAAAATGTATATTCCTTGGGTATAAGGAATGAGTAAAAGGATACATGTTAAGGGATCTAGTGACCAAGAAGAAGGTGATCAGTAGAGATGTGGTATTCAATAAAGCACATATGTTGAATACAGATACAACTTATAGTGGGAGGCAGGGTCACATATTGGAAATAGAGTTACATGAGCAGAGGACAAAATCAGATGATAAGTCTACAAATGGATCTACAGATGAGCAGTCTTTAGAGGATCCAGAGGAACATCCTAGTGATTCTTGGAATCTAGTCAGAGACAGAAGCCACGTACTAAGAAACCAACTCAAAGGTATAGTTTTGAGGACATAGTCTCGTTTGCACTAATCGTGGGAAGTGAAAATCCTACCAGTTATAAAGGGTGAAAAGGCTATTGGATTCAAGTGGGTTTACAGGAAAAAGGAAGATCAAAAGTACAAGGCAAGACTGATGGCAAAAGGGTATTCTCAAAGAGAGGGAATTGATTACAATGATATCTTTGGTGAAGCACACTTCAATCAGATTGATATTGTCCATTGTAGCAGCACAAAATATGGAGTTGGAGCAACTTGATATGAAGACAACTTTCCTCCATGATGATTTGGAAGAGAAGATTTACATGCAGCAACCCGAGGGATTTATTGAGCCTGAGAAGAAGGACTATGTGTGTAAGCTGAAAAAGACCTTATATGGTTTGAAGCAGTTTCCTCGGTAGTGGTACAAGCGATTCGACGCATTCATGGTTACTCTCGCTGTGAGTATGATTGTTGTGTGTATTATCGAGTCCTTGATGATGGTTCACTGTTGTTGCTTACATTATATGTGGATGATATGTTGATTGCTACGAGGAGTAATTCTCATAATTTGCATTTGAAGAATTGTTGAGCAAGGAGTTTGATATGAAGGATCTTGGTTCTACCAAGAAGATCCTTGGTATGGAGATTCATAGAGATTGAAAGGCAGGAAAGTTATGGGTAACTCATACAAGTTATGTTGAAAAAGTACTGGAGGGGTTTAGTATGCTCAACACTAAACCAGTTAGTACACCATTGGGAGCTCATTTTCAGTTTTCCTCACAACTTTGTCCTAGTACAGAGGAAGATGTTGAGCATATATCTCGATTACCGTACGCAAATACGGTTGGTTGTCTTATGTATGCCATGGTGTGTACCAGACCTGATATATCACATGCAGTTAGTATAGTCAATAGGTATATGAGAAATCCAACAAAGAAGCATTGGAATGCAGTGAAGTGGATCTTCCATTACCTAGCAGGTTTGACCAACTTTGGCATCATGTGTTGATCGTGATGGGGTAAGAGGTGAGGTCTCTTGCTTTGTGGATTCTGATTATGCTAGGGACTTGGTTTTCAGGAGGTCCACGACTGGATATATTTTTACATTTTATGGAGGGCCGATATGTTGGAAATCAGTGTTACGGTCTATTACAACATTGTCAACTATGGAGGCAAAGTACATGGCATTGACAGAGGCAGCTAAGGAGGCATTGTGGTTGAAGGGACTGGTAGAGGAGCTTGGCTTCAAGCAGCGTGGTGTTTTGTTACAGTGTGACAGTCAGAGAGCAATGCATTTGGCAAAGTATCAGGTTTTCTATGTTAGGGCCAAGCATATTGATGTACGTTATCACAGGGTCCGAGAATTGATTAATTATTTGACAGATTGTAATGCACAAGGTTCACACTAATTACAATGGAGGTGATATGCTCACGAAGACAGTCACGACAAAGAAGTTCAAGCATTGCTTGAGCTTGATTCATCTTCTTTCTTGTGAGTTTGAGGTAGAGTGCATCCCTACCTATAAAGGAGATGCAAGGTGGAGAACCCGACAAAGGTATTAAAGGCATATTACACTTTTCTTACAGCATGATTTGTTAATACAAGCCAATGTGGAGATTGTTGATATATTTCTTGTATTTATGGCTAAAGATAAAAGGTGAGCTATCTGGAGCGGAGTGAGCGGAGCGACCGGAAAATTGGTTAATGTGTGGGTGTCCCACATCGTTTATTCAGAGAAGGTTGCAACTTGACTCTAAGTATATAAGTCGTCTTGTCCCACATTGGTTATCTAGAGTAGGTCACTACTTATATCTAAGTATATATAAATCGTCTTGTATTGTATTTAAGGTCAATAGAGAAGTGCCGTTATTTGAGAAAACAAACAATTGAGAGATACATGTGAGGGAGCGTTGTAAATCTGATTTGTACAAAGTGAATTTGAGTTCTCTCAGATTTCTTGTATTCTTGCGTTTTCTTATCGTGTTTTATACATATTTATCTAGAACGATTTCGTAACAATGTACCTTCCACCAATTAAGGTCATCACCATAATCAGAACACCGTTGCACCACCTGAACATCGTCACCATGAGAAAACCATCAACATATGAAAATTTATGTCTCCAAAACATTGATGCAAATCTTTTAGAGAAAAACCCATATTTTTATGCCTAAATCTAAATTCAAACTTCACAACATATCTAGAATTGCAATTGCCATGCCTTTATCCCATTCTCAATTTGCGCGTGTTTGTGTGTATATGTGTGCGCGTGCTTGATTTTCTTTCTACAAAACAAGATTGTGTGTGAATCAAAGGTCATATTGAGGTGCAATCATGGTATGTTAGTGTGTGAGTGTGTGTGTTGAATTAAGTTAAAAAAGATTCATCTTTCCCCTTATATATATATATATGTTGCAAAATTATTCCTTGACATTTCAGCTGTATTTTTATACTCTGAAATTAAGTGACCTAAAGAAAGTGTCCTTATCTATACTTAACAGAAAAACTTACCACGGTGACCCCCCAAACTATTTTCCATACTTTGATGTAAAAAAAAAATGCTATCTTGTTTGCTTGGAATGTTAACCTGCTATATATTAAAGTAATTTTAGTCAATTACCCAGAAAAAAAGTATAATAAAGTGTGAATGTTGGTTTTCTCATTTTCCGTTTTTAATTGCATCCAGATATCTTAGAACCGGATCCTCCCGCTTCCCCACCCCCCTTACGTACGCTTTCTTAAAATTGCTGGAAGGCATTGGTGATGATGCCACCTTGCCTTGCGAGAACAACATCACCAGTGGATGGTAATTTCATGGAAGTATGGAATTTGAACCTGCTATAGATTTCTTTTTTTCATTTATTTTAGGGTTAATAACGAAAATATACCCTCATATATGGCACGTTTGCAAATTATATCCCAGACCTTTCAAAATAGCTTTTTTATCCACCAAACTATAGCACGATTCTCGTGCCCACACCCTGTTAGTTTTTCCGTAAACTACGAGGGTAATTTGCTCAGGTCACTTTTTGCCAGGGTATAAAAATACAACATTAACAAAATGTTAAGGTATAATTTTGCAAACCCTAGTTTTGAAAATTTGGTAATTTACACAAAGATTTATTATGAATTTTGAATTTAAAATTTTGAAAAAAATTTCAAAAATTCAGATATGAAAATTTGAAAATTTACACATGAGGACTATACAGCCCCGCAATCTTTGAAAATTTGAATTTTCGGAATTTGAAAATTCAAATTCAAATTTTCAAATGAAAATTTGAAGTTGAAAATATTATACATTAAGGTATAATATTATATGAAAATATGAATTTGAAAATACCTTAATAAAATGTTAATATTTTCAAAATATGAAATTATGCATGTTAATATTTTCAAATTTTCCGATAACAAAATGTTAATATTTTCAAAATTTCTGAATTTTCAAATTAGAATATGTAATTTCATATTAGAATATGAACTTTCATATTAGAATATGAAATTTTCATATTGCCTTTTAAATATTCTAATATGAAATTTTCATATTTGAAAATTAGAATTTAAAAGGCAAAATTCTAACGACAACTTTCATATTTTCAAATATGTTAATATGAAATTTCATATTTTCCGTTAACAAAATGTTAATATGAAAATTTCAAAATGTCTGAATTTTTCAAATATGAATTTCTTATTTTTCGTTAACAAAATGTTAAGGTATACTATTTTCTAAAAATTAAGAAAATATTATACCTTAACAAAATTTCATATTTTCCATTAACAAAAGTTGAATGTTAAGGTATAATATTTTCACATTTTTTGTTAACAAAATGTTAATATTTTCAAAATTTCATATTTTCAAATTCAATCTTTGGTAATTTTCAAATTCTAATTTGGAAATATTATACGTTAAGGTATAATATGAATTTTCTGAATTTTCATATTTGGTAATTTACACAAGAGGACTATACAGCCCCGCAATCTTTCCCTCTAAAATATGCCCAGGCGATTTTACCAATATGCCCTCAATATGTTGGGGGATAACTTTGCAAACCCTAGTTTTTTTCCAAAAAGTTGGACAGAAGGTAAACGTTTGCAACGTTAGCCATAGTTTGGTGGATAAAAAAGCTATTTTGAAAGGTCTGAGATATAATTTGCAAACGTGCCATATGTGAGGGTATATTTTCACTATTAACCCTTTATTTTATTTTATGTCTGCTTCCCCATGAAACTAGGTTTTTGGTGACCAAAATTCATTTAATAGTTGTATTATAAAGTCATGTGAGGGTAGCCTAATTCAGAATTAATAAGTCTGTGGTCCGCCCTGACCACTTTAGCTATTTGACACTAGCCTAATTTTGAGTGTAAGCCCCCGATTGATTGTTTTTACAATTGGACTATTGATCGACATGCACAAATAGATTTTTTAATGGTTGTGGGATAACAAGAGGGTGTTGTTGGTCGCTAAATGGGCTTTACGACAATAAGCTGTAGACAATTGACGCTAAAAAGTGATTCTTTTTGTTCTATAGCGTTGATATTAATCTTTTGTTAATAATTTTTTTTTGTAATAACCAATAATGCCTCTAGTGTGTTAGGATGAAGAGTTTTAAAGTACAGGAAGTTTAGATCTTTTCATTTTAATATTCTTACATTTTTTACATTTCAAAACTTGTAAAGTGCTGGTTCCTTTTGGCTCGCCCGATTATAGCGGCAGTTTTATCCTTTCTGAGATCTGGTTTTATGCTTCGTGAAGCCAACAATGCTTTCATAGTCCTTATCCCCAAATGTGATAACCCTCTCAAACCAGAGGACTTTAGACCTATCTCCTTGTGCAATACCATTTATAAGGTTATTTCAAAGACCATCGCAAATAGAATCAAACCCCACCTATCATCTCTCGTTTCTGAATTCCAAAACGCCTTTGTCGGGGGAAGGCATATTGGAGATAATGTGCTGTTAGCTCAAGAGATTACAAATAAAATCAGATTGCACAAAAAAGGGAAAGCCGCTCTATGTGCTATCAAAATGGATATGAGTAAGGCCTATGATCGAGTGAATTGGTCCTTTCTTGAAGCTGTTCTTGGGAAAGTCAAATTCCCCAGTTATCTGGTTCGCCTCATCATGCAATGTGTGTCTAAAGTATCGTTTCAAATCCTCATCAACGGCTCTCCTTCAAGCAGATTCTACCCAACTTGTGGACTCCGACCCATTGTCACCTTATCTTTTTGTTCTATGTGCAAAGGTTCTCTCGGTTTCCCTCACCCAGGTCCAAGTCTTGGGCCAAATCCCGGGAATAAAAGCAGGGAGGAATAGTCCAGCTTTAAACCATCTTTTCTTTGCTGATGACATCATTATTTTTACAAAATGGTCGGACTGTACTTGCCTCGCTTTAAAATCTCGACTGGATAGTTATTGTGAGGAGTCCGGACAACAACTCAATCGTCAAAAGTCGATTATCACTGCCTGCTATTGGGCTAGAAAAAAGAATTTATTACATATCTCTTTATTAACTGATTCCAATTTTCTGATTGATCAGCTTCAGGATACGGCGGATATCCCTGATACCACCGTCCCGATAATGTTTGATTTTTGCTACATATTGTCAGACTTTCATCAGTTCAGCTTTGACAAAGCCACGAAGCCTCAGCTTAAGGAATCCAGATCTTTAGCTGCTTTTGCATGCCATGCACGCATACACGTCTTCCAGGATTGGGTGCATGACTTTTTGTCGCAATTGCCGCAACATGATCTGCAATTCATAGGTTTCATGTGATTGCTTGTTTTTGTTTTGTTTAGCCTTTTGTAATCTTGGTGAAAGTCTTATGTTTTAAAGTACAGGAAGTTTAGATCTTTTCATTTTAATATTCTTACATTTTTGACATTTCAAAACTTGTAAAGTGTAATGTTTGGTAATTTTTGCAGATGGACATTGTTTAACAATATGAAGTAAACGAATTATAGATAAACTTGAAAGCTATAAAGTTAAAGATAGATAGTTGATATTAACAAAGAAGGGGGGAGAGAGAGATGAACGCTTGGAAAAGTAAAGGACATCTAACAACAAAAAAAATGTGTGAATTGTGGGAGGTAATAGTCTTGTGGATTTGACACAAAACTAGTTTAAAGTGGTTTTTTTCAAGAAGAGATTTTGATCCTCCAAATCCCTCTTTCGAGTTCGTTCTAAAATTTAACAAATTCTCTGTTATAGTTACCAAAGTGTAATTATAAATTCTCAGTCACATTGAGATTTTCTGATGAAATATCTCATCTATTCACACTCGGTTGGAACACCTCATTAAAACACACCAATATTATACCCAAAATGCGAGAGAATTCGGATCATCGACACCCCGACTACTTTTAGCAAAATTTCCATAACATTTCCAAATCTCATTAGCATATGTGGAGCGCAAGTTGTTGGGATTTCATTTAAAGCCCTTATCCTTATTGTTGGTGCATTATTAATGATGAATTAGTCCGTTAGGATGGCCACAGGCTATAAACAAAGCTAACAAGGGTTGAAGACTTGGTCGGTTTCGTAAAGCCTACCACCTTTTTGAAGTCAAAATGAAAAGGACAGGGAAAGAGTTGAGCTAATCTAAGGCTAAGCATTGGCGTTTCGAAAGTCTCGTGCTTTGACAACGCACTTGGACCACAGACTTTGAAAATACAACAAGTTCTGTGAGTATTATTCGCATCCGAAGGCAAAAGGACAGACTTCCCGGTGGAAATGCTCGTTAGTTTGGATAGTTTACTCTCTTTTTCGTCGTCCAAGAAATAAGCACCCACCCTTCTACTCGCCTCTTCTTTCGTTGTACAAGGTACTTTAATTAAGAATCATATGCATGAGAGTTTAATGGCAATTCATCATTCTGGAATTATCCGTGAAATGTTAACGTGAGGTTACATTCCTGGTGCATTTTATATTCCGGAGGAATTAAACATTTCCGGTGCATTATATATAAGCACTAAAATGTACGTCATTTTAATTATTTCTTTCTCACATTTTCAATGAATTTGAGTCATGAATGGAATAGACATCCTAAAATTTTGATGTCGTGAATGAATTGCAAACCCTAGTTCATCGACAGACGATTATCACCGGCCATTATGACTTCCAAAGGAAATAAAGCTAACATCACAAAGAATTAGTTGAACGTTTTTCAGGGACAGATCGAAACACAAGTTGCTTAGGGGGTGCAATACTACATCCCAATCAAACGTCCTTTTTTAGGAAAAAAAGAGAGTCAGATGGGACAAAGGGGAGACAAGCTTGATAACAAGGCGGAAGTGGAACGTCGTCTGCAAAGCAAATCCTCTCTTTCAATGCTTTCCCTCTTTCCTTCTTGCGTGCTTGAGATAGTAGCAGTAGTAGTAGTTGATAACAAATTACGACAATTGACCTGTAAGCTAGAGTCAACAAACAAGACTAGAGATTGTCTAATCTCCCACCAATTCAATGCTTACCTTAAGAAACCGAGACGTCCATGGCGGCAACGGCATGTGTGTCTGCTCCTAACTTTGTACCATTCTCCTCGTTTTCCGCCTTTGTTGTCTCATTTGTGTGCGTGTGTGTGTTTCCAAGTTCACATTCCCTAAAGAAGTTAACGGCAGACATCCCATTGTTTTCTAACCTTCTTTCATGGAATTGTACGTGGGTATGGGAATACTAAAGTATTTTCATACGCAAAGGTCCAGTTTCGTACCATAATCTGCCACAGGGTCAGGGTGCAGCTTCTATTAGCAAGTGAATCCGACGTGATATGAGAGTGAGAAGGATTCAGAAATATTGAGCATGTCTGTGTAACAGGTACAGAAGAATGGGAGATACAGCGCATTCGATCAGGAAGTTATCTTCGATCTCAAAATGCATGCCTCCTAGGCTATATATGTGACCAATGTAACAAAAGGCCGGCCAGCACATAAATGTTGCTTTAATCCTTTTTTTTTTCTTTTTTGGGGTCTTCATTTGACTTGTCAAAAAACACTATGTTATTACTTTTAAATTCTTTCACGTTGAACGGCAAAAATTCGCCCAAATTAGCTAAAAGACCAAGGGGCTAATTTTTTCTTCCTTTAAGGTCGTTCGAAAACTTGCATCTATAATAATAATCCAAAAGAACTATCAGACCAGAAGGGGCACAATTGTTGTAGGAGTTGTACAATGTAGCGGTTGCTCTAAGTAAGAAGAAAATACAAATGACGTGGTGTAACAAAGGGGTTATATTTATTTAATTAAATGAGAAGATTTCCAGAAAATAGAGAGTCGAAATTTTAATATTCTCTCATCTCGGTGGGCTAAACCACGTCATCACTGTCATTGTCACATTGAAATTAATTTTTTTAGAGACTCCAAGAAAGTTGACCCGGAGGACACAAGCTAATCTACATCAATAACCGAATTACCAAAAAAAAGACAAAAAAAAAAAGAAATCGTCCACTAAAAACATTCCATTTACGTGTTCGCGAGACAAAAAAAAAAAACAATCCTTCTCCTAAAGCGACTAAAAAGGGCTCTTAAGGAGACGAGTACAGACGGACACAATTTTGTAACGTGGTTATCAAATCTGATTTGTTAGGTTCTTTTGTAAGTCGTTGATAACAACCGATGGATGACACCTCTAATTTAATAGCACTGACTGACCTTGCAGTGGACAGGTTCGCAAGCTTCTGATGCTAGTGTTGATATTATCTTTTGCCAACATTCATGTTGACCTCTGTAAATAATTTTTAGTTCTTGACTAAAAAAAAAAGGAAAAACATTCATGTTGAGCTCTGTTCACTTTTGCCATGGGATTTCTCTATAGGAATTGTCGTTTAAAGGGTCTCACCTCTTCTTCTTCTTCTTTGTGTGTGTGTGTGTGTCTTTAATAGTTTGCATTAATAGATTGGGGATTACAAACCATCCCCGCTATTTGCGATATTCGAAATAAGTTACAAATTAAAATAGAAAAAGAAGTAACCGGCAAATATCTACTGACTATATTTATAGATATATGGAACAATAGTGACCACGTCCGTCATGAAAACATGGAATCGGTCGTAACTTGTATTTTGGTGTTTTCTTATTGTCTTATTCTTCATTTATTTTTTCTCCATTTCTCTTGTAACGTGTTACTATACATTACCGTTTAAGCCAAGGCAATGTATTTATTAGTAGAAAAGGATTGTACACTCATCCTTACTTTATCCAAAGGTAAGCAGTATTCAACATTTGAACAAAGAAAAGTCAAAACAAGCTCATTCAACATGACTTATATAGCTTTCGTTTGGGGGTCATTGTTTCTTTGTATACCTTGAGTCATGCTTGCCTTTGTCTTTTTATTAATTGGAAGAATTTTAGGAAAAGTAAAATAACGAAACTTAAACCTAGTCACTACGTATTATAACCCTAGTCTGTAATGTTAGAAATGTCAAGAAACAAGCTAGTTTTAGAAAGAATCGAAAAAGCACATACTTTAGAACGCGTCAAGTTCCAACAATATTTATTATTTCTTTACAAATATATCAAGGAGAATTTTGTGCTCATTTTGATTTAAAAATATGAAAAATAGTATTCAAACAAATAATACATAGATGGCTTTTTTTAGTTTTAAATGTGGTATTTAATTGAATTGTATGAGTTCTATATTTCTGAAAATGGTATCCAAATAATTCAACACATGATTTTCGAGTGGCTAGTATGTTAATGTCAAATCAATGTGTAGTTATAAAGGGATCCAGATCCCTTGCTGTAACTATGGGTTACAGCAGGGGATCCAAATCCGTTATAAAGACATGTGAGTATAGCTACACCAAAGCACATTGCTTTGGTTTAGTAATTTGTTAAAAACCACTTGGATACCATTTTTTCCCTTTTCATTTTAATTTGTAAATTACATGAAATGAGCTCAATTACGTAAATCAACCCCAAATTTCTTAAAAATATATATTAAAAAAAACGTTGATTTGAAGATTTTTACAAAAGTTAAGAAAGAAGCTATTAAATAGAAGCGTATCCAAATGGAGCGTTGATTTTCTAAATAATCCATCTTTTCTAATCTTTGAAAACCTAAAAACAAAACAAAGAAAATGATAACCAAAAGACCACAATTAGTCTAAACTACGTGCATGTTTGACAAGAAGGTGCTTCAATTCCAAGCACAACCCTACACCAGCCAAGCTATTGACCAAGCCTTCTCCTGGGTTAAGGGGAAAAAAAACGAAAAGAAGAAGAAAACAAATAGTGATGTCAGTTGTTTAGTTTAGTTTAGTTTAGTGAGTCATGTTTAACAAAAATCCAGTCAGTCATTTGCACTAATTCTCATTAATTAGTCCCTTTTAACTCACTTGCATTAGCATAGCAGCAGGATTGAAATAAAGTAAGCCCAAGTGGCTATCCAGTAGTATCCAAGCCTTCCCAGCAGTTTCTTCACTATGAATAAATATATTATTATTATTCTAAATATGAATATGAACGCAATTACGAGTCAAAGAGGTACGCAGGTTCAGTTCCGCCTTCAACAACGGAGAGCCCTTTCATTTTTCTTTGTTGTTTCCTCTTTTGAATCAAGAAAGGAGAGCCTGAATTTGTGGTCCTTGTAAAGGGATGACCTCACACCTTGCGTCGTTAGCTTTCCTTTTTTTTTTTGTTCTAAACTCGTTTGTTCATACTTGAAGCTTCACGGGTTTATTATGAAATCTCATTATTGTAAACTAAGCTTGAAAAATGTTAAGCTTTGAACCCGTAAAGTCCTCGATTTAGGTGTCAGTGGACCACGGCACAAAGAACTGTTTTCTTATAAATTTCTAAGGTCGGAGATAAATAATTTATCCCCTGATACATCTTAAAGGTAAATTTATTATGGTGCGTGTAAAGTGTTATCCCTACTTTAATTCTAGTTGAAACAATAAAAAGGAGAATACACAAGAATAATGTCTACATTCTTAACTTTATTTTTGCTAAGAAAGTATAGGGCTATAATTTCTTAATCATATAGGTTTACCCATTTAATTATTTGAAATAAAACCATTTTTTTATAAAACTCACAAAATTAACGTAATTTTACATGCGCAAATAGTTTTATAAATGCCCCGCATAGGTTCAACCACATTGTTAAGTGGATGGATATAAGTAGTCGAGAGCATGAACTTTTTTTACCCTCGCAACGATAGAAGTATATTATCAAAATATATGATCTTTATTCGAAAAATATAATTTTAAAAACTAGGCCACCACCTTGCCATTCGCTACTACCAGCTAAAGAGATAAACTAAACAAGTTTTTCATTTAAATACGGGACTGAGATTCTAAAAATAGACGTACTTAAAGAAACAAAGCGTGTACTACCAACCATCTCATGAACTATAAAGTCGAAGGGGAGCCGTCCGAGATCTTGAGCACTAAAATATAATTTAGGAGGTAATGAAAATTATTCTCAATGACAGTGCGACACACGCCTCAATCTGCTCGTACTTCGATAAGTTTTCTACATTAATTGTTGTTAATTTTTAGCATAATAGTTTCCTAGTTTTTCCAACAAAAAGTTGGTGTCATGTCATAAAAAAATGATTTCTTGCAATGTCCTTATATTGAGAACAATTAATGACGTAATTTGTGCGTAAAACATTACTGTATGACTAAAAAAATGAACTAAAGAAGGCCACTTTATTTTAACGAAAAGACTATAAGCCACAGGCGCGCAACACAGGTTCGATGAGTTTTTGTCCTAAATAATCCTTTTTATTACTTAGTTACTCATCTACCCCATTTTCTACTTTATTTACTTATCTAACCCCTTTTTGGAAATCTCACTTTCAAAGAGAGATTTTAAGCTAAGAAAATGTGGTTCCAAACCACGTTTTCAAGCAAACGTTACTATGATTAGAAAAATTCTTAGTTTGAAATCTCTCTTTGAAAGTAAGATTTTCAAAAAATGGGTTAGATATGTAAAAAAGATTAAAAATGAGATACATGAGTAATTAAGTATTAAAAAAAAATTATTTAAGGCAAAAACTCCAGATTCGATGGCCGCTTGTATTATATTCTAATTGCATAAATAAATGAAGGAAGCCGCGTAAATGAATAGTGGTCTCTGGTCATACCATCAACCCAACCATATTCAAAGTCGTCTTCAATTTCTGAATTCTACTACTACTTCCCTAACAAATGCCCGTATTACCAAACTGCCCTCTCCCTCCTCACATTTCTTCTGCCCTCTCCCTCCTCCCCCCACTTTCTTCTTCTTTTCCTCCACTTCTCAAGTCCCCTTATACCTCCCTCTCCCTCTCTTATATTCAACTTGCTTCAGCTAATGGAGCATTTCCTCCTCCTCTGAATTCCAAAATTTTATTCCCCTGGGGTTTCACTTGCATTTCTTTCAAGCTACTTTCAGGTTTTTTTTTGCTTTCTGGGTCATTACGAAAGCAAGTTTCTCAGATACCCATTTTGAGTTTTAACTGATTTGGGCACAAAGAATCCCCCATTTTGCTCAAGTTTGAAAGAGTCAAACTTTTTGCCCCCTCTTCACAGTTTTTCTGAAGCAGCTTTGGGATTTTCCCAGTTGCCATAGAGCAAAGAGGAAGCAATAATCGCCCAGGGTCTTTCTCTTTTCTGGTTTTAACAAACACAAAGTTTGAGAGAGTCGAGCTTTTTGCCGGCCCCCCTCTTCACGACTTCCTGAAGTTATTGGGGATTTCCTTGTAACCAACCAGGAAAGGGAGACGATCAAAACCCATGTTGTCCAAGTTACTCTTCATCCTGATACTCGTCCCCTACTTTTCCGGCACTTTCAGAGCCGCCGGAGGACTCCACAGTCTGAATAGCCTCAATTCCAATGCCTCCCTTCTCACCGGCATCGAATTGCCGGAGCATTCGAGCTTCAATGCCGTCTCTGCTTCCCCAAAATCTGGCTGCAACCTCTCAACGTCAAGAAAAGCACCAACCCAATCAATTCTAACAGAAAAAGAAGATGAAGGTTTTGATTTTCCGCCAAAGCCGCCGGTCAAACTCGACCTAAAACACCGGTCAACCGGCCGGAAAACCGACGCTAAAGAGTCAATATTCGAGTCAGCAGCAAGAGATATCAGTAGAATCCAGACACTGCACAGAAGGGTTTTGGAGAAGAAAAATCAGAACACCATCTCAAGGCTAAAGAAAGATGCCTCAAAACCTCCCAAAGAAAAAAAGTCAATGGTTCCTCCGGCAGCATCGCCGGAGCCGTACAGGTTTTCCGGCCAGCTGATGGCGACCCTCGAGTCAGGGGTGAGCCTGGGTTCAGGGGAGTACCTGATGGACGTTTTTGTGGGTACACCTCCTAAACACTACTCTTTAATACTTGATACTGGCAGTGATCTCAATTGGATTCAATGTGTGCCATGTTATGATTGCTTTGAACAAAATGGGCCTCATTATAACCCGAAAGATTCGAGCTCTTACCGGAATATAGGCTGCAGTGACTCGCGGTGCCACCTTGTTTCGTCCCCTGATCCTCCACAGCCTTGTAAAGCTGACAACCAAACATGCCCTTACTTCTATTGGTATGGAGATAGTTCTAATACGACGGGTGATTTTGCACTTGAGACCTTTACGGTTAACCTCACAGCGCCTACCGGGAAGTCAGAGTTCCGGGAGGTGGAGAATGTGATGTTTGGATGTGGTCACTGGAATAGAGGTCTATTTCATGGGGCTGCAGGGTTGTTAGGGCTTGGAAGGGGGCCTCTTTCGTTTTCCTCTCAGCTCCAGTCTTTGTACGGTCATTCTTTTTCGTATTGCCTTGTAGATAGGAACAGCAATACAAGTGTCAGCAGCAAGTTGATCTTTGGGGAGGACAAGGACCTTTTGAGCCATCCAGAGTTGAATTTCACTGCATTTGTATCGGGGAAGGAAAATCCAGTTGACACATTTTATTATGTCCAGATAAAGTCGATCTTGGTTGGAGGCGAGGTGTTAAAAATACCGGAAGAGACGTGGAATCTGTCGCCAGAAGGTGTCGGTGGGACAATCGTTGATTCAGGCACTACTCTGAGTTATTTTGGGGCCTCTGCTTATAATGCTATAAAGGAAGCATTTGCAAAGAAAGTGAAGGGATATCCAGTTGTAGATGATTTTCCTATGTTGGATCCTTGTTACAATGTGTCTGGTGTGAAAAAACTAGACCTGCCCACCTTCGCCATACAGTTTGGTGATGGCGCGGTTTGGAATTTCCCGGTTGAGAATTATTTTATCAAGCTTGTACCTGAGGAGGTTGTCTGCTTGGCAATCTTGGGAACTCCATCTTCTATGTCCATAATTGGTAACTACCAGCAACAGAATTTTCATGTGCTGTACGACACAAAGAAGTCGAGGCTGGGCTTTGCACCAACAAGGTGTGCTGATGTTTAACCTCTCATCAAGACTGGAGGGAAATTGTACACATTTCGGGGTTCATAGGAAAGTATCCATTTTTTATTTCAAAGGAGGTAACATACATGGTACTAGTTTTTCTTTTTTACCCTGTTTTTATACAGATTTAGGTGATTATATTTATTGACAGAGATCACAGTTTATTTGACACGAAATGTATTCATCATCTTTTTTACATTTGACTGCTCCCTTTTAGTTCCAAATACACTCTTCGTTGAGTTTTGATGGCCCCTCGTACAGGAGACTTAAATTGTTTACTTGATGGCCCCTCGTACAGGAGACTTAAATCCCTTTAAAGATTATTCATGCGGGTTTATGCAGGAACTTGAGGTGTAAAATGACAGTCTCTACTTTGAATGTTTAAGGGAAGCTTCAATTACATGAAAGCAATTGCTGCAGTTTAATTAAACAGCAAATAATTACCTTCCTTGCTGTTTACCAAGTACAGATAAATGTTCTGTTCGTGCCCTAGATTAGGTTGATTTTGTTCCGCCTCATCCTTCTACTAAAGGGTTACCATCATTCTTGTCCAGGTTCCATGTCATCTATATCTGTTCAACGTCATATGATCTCATATTAAGGTCTCCTAGTACAGCAGGTACGACTTTAAAAATCCTCAATTCTGGAGTGGCTATTCTTTGCCTCCCCTCTGATTTAATGCATACCAGCGATTTAGATAAGTCGTAGAATAGCTATTGTGTATTCTACATCTTTCTTTCCCCATCATGATTGTTTAAAATCGGAAAATTCGTTCTCGTGTTGATCTTTTATATAATGTTGTGCCTACAAATGTTCTATCGGCTCCAACGCCTTTTATGGTTTCAAGTAGAGTACATTGCTGAGAGGCATATGATCATGATCGGTCTTTGTTGGTCTGGTGTCTGACATGATCGACTCCTGGTAAATGATATGCCATGCCGCTCCCACCTAGTGCCATGCAGCTGTGTTCGGTAGCTGTATGGCTCTTGGGTGCTGATCAGGTACCAAAAAGCAAAGGCAATTTGGTGCTTTTAAGATGTGGGTTTGCTTATGGCATATGTTAACTCGCGGAACTAAGTCGTGCCGAGTATAAAGCAAGGCTACGACATCTTTTGAGGTGTTAGAGTGCGCTTGCTGTATTAGTTTCATTTCAAGTGTCATCAACATTGTCTTTATGTGCGAGTTTCCGAGTCTGTTCTAACATCGGTGAGAGTATTAACCTTCTAAAGAAGACCAAATGATGCAAGTACTCTACTTTGTATTGCCTCGTACAACTTTTTGCTTCCTCCCTCTCTTTTTTTTCTCCTTTTCTTTTTCCTCTCTTATTCCAGAACTTGAGGATAGTAGTAAGACGTACTGCAGCCCTAATACGGGGTGTATGGAATGGAAGGGCTTCAAAGAAGAAATGCGAAGATACTTATTAGGGACGGCATCTCTCTTTCGAGGATTGCCAAAACCTATCTAGGTTGCATTCAAAGAAATTGCCAACCGGATCTACCCCGGGATTCCCTTTGTTCCTTTCCATTCCTTTCTTCTTAAGCCTTTCCGAATGCTCCGTATTCGGCTGTGCGGTCTTGGATGCCATCCCCAAGTGCTGCATAACGTCTTCCTTCAGGTCTATCGGTGATACTGATGACCACCCTTTCCTGTGAGCTTGTAGGCTTCAAGAGCCAACAGGAATGACACCAAGCTAAACGTCTCGTACCCAACCATTTTCTCAATAGACAAGGAATTTGAGTGCAAAATGACCTTTTTTTTCTGCAGTGGATGATTATGAGAAGCTTTAGTAAGTTGGCAGTCTGAAAAGCTTTTGAAAAACCTTTTCCGTTTTTCCTTCTGTTTTGAGTTCATTAACCTGGCGGCGTACCTAGGTTTAGAGAGCTCCTCTCCTTGCCGCAAATATGCAATGGAATCCCCGGGCTTCTCTGTATTAGTTGAAAGGTGAACATGGAATCTCAAAATGATTCTAGTAGACCATTGCTGCTACCAAGTTATGTTTTGTACATACAGAAAAAGAGGACGGGGGGAGTATATTCTACACAACTCGGTAGACTTGGTGAGAAAAAATTTCATTGCAATGCTCATAGATATGAGGCGATATAATGTGCGGTTGGGATTTGACGAGATGGAAGAATTTTCAGACAATAGAATGTCATGTTTTTTAATATTTTTCATCTTATTCATTGGTATACCGCGTAATTATTATCAATGTTATATTAAAGTTTTCTTTTTCAAAAGATACTAGTTTGTTCGTGATATTAAAGTGATAATTGTGGCCATATTATTTGTAAATTTGCTTCTACCAAGAGTAAGAAGTGTATGGCATGATGGATGCATCATATTGTGAGGTTGATATATTGTTGGATAAATTACAAAAGTGGTCATTTAACTCTTGGGGTTATATGCATTCAGGACGCTGCTTATTAAATATTTCAATGTCATTTATTGTTTATGGTTCCGTCATCTTTTTGGTCCATTTCATTAATTTTGACAGTTAAATGGTCAAATTGAGGGACAATAATGACCATTCATAGGTCATTTTTCATTTTGACCCAAATGGACCACTTTACCGAAATTTGACCCATTTCGACCCGATTTTAATCCGGTTCTTCTCCCTATACACAACCCTCAACCCCAATGCCGCCGCACCATCAACCTTAAGTGCACCGCCAGTTACTCCCTAAGTGCGCCGCCGCCTCCACACACCATGCACACGCACGCACCCCCACACACAGTGCACACACATGCATCCCCACACACCACGCACATGCACACATGTACACACCAATCCACAACCCCGGCCCTTTGATGGTTGGTGGTTGTAGCAGATCAGAATGGTGGTGGTCGATTGAGATAGTGGTGGTGATTTTAATGCGTGGTGGTGCGCCGATTTTCTGGTTGTGGGCGGTGGCGATGGAAGTGGGTGGTGGTGCGTGAAGGTCAATGGGGAGGGGGGGGGGGGTGGGTTGGGGAAGGGAGAGACGCCAGAGTGGCGTTGTGGTGTAGGTGACGGTTGATAGAGAGGGGATGGGAAAGGGAAAAATGGGAATGTGGTGGGGTTGCGGGGAAGATGGATGACAGGAGTAGAGAGGATGTGGCTGGAGGCAGCGGCAGGCGATGGATGGGGATAGGAGGGGAGGGGGGAAGCAGCGGCGGACTCACGAGTCAGAGCAGCGGACTAACGAGTTGACTCGTGAGTTTGGTATCAAGTTGGCCCTTTTTCCCTTTTCAAAGACACGTTATTCTTTTACGGTTTTGTCCCTCGTTTTAATCGCTTGACGCTCAAAAATTGACGAAATAGACCAGAAATATTACGGAACCATAAATAGTGAACAACATCAAAACATTTGACACCATATCGTCGTGAACACACATAACCCCAATAGTGAAAAATAACTTTTTTGTAATTTAGCCTACCTTGTTTTAGCATTAGACTTTTTGCGACAAAAGTATCTCTAAATGTGAAGTGCACATGAGGGATGCTGAAACAAGGGAATCAACTCAAATTCTCCTCTTGGGACAAGGATCCCCTGCTGGTTACAGCAGGTGTGATGTGTTCAATATGTGACTGTGAGAGAGAGGGGGAAGAGAGAGGGATGTAACTAATGGGTTAAGATACGGTAAAGTGGCAATAAGTGGTGCGTTGGATTTGCGTTGGACGGCACAGACTGAACACAACACCCTTACTGTAACCATGGGTTACAGCAAGGAATCCAAATCCCTCCTTTTACCAAAGGAGCCACGCGTGCAATGTGTGTAAAAAAGCAAAAGAACCTTTTTATGCACACGCACGTGAAAATGTACTCTTAAGGATTTGAAGTGACAAAAAGTTCATTCAGGCCCTAAAAAATTATGTCGAGTTTCATACTTCTCCGACGCCGTCGCAAAGCTTGTAATTATAGTAGACATTGCCCATGGGCACACGCCATAACAAACCCCTTCCCTCTGCTTTCCTCTCCTTTTTTGTAAGGTCCTTATCCCTCGTGTAGGCAGGGAGTCCGTTTTAAGTGTCTCAGTACAACGCCAATAGGCTTTACTACCTTAACTGGTTGAAACCCAAATCTTACTTCCTTTGGTCTTTTCATGACGTGGTCCTGAAGAATGAGAAGAGTCTTTTCATGACGTGGCCCTAAAGAATGAGAGGGTTCTAACTAGGGTGAATTACACTAAACCCCCTGAGGTTTACACCCGTGTCTCACAAAGGACCCTAAGGTTCCAATTTCAACAACTAACACCCCAACTTTGCATTTTCGATCCAATTGGACCCAAAACTGACTTTCCGTTACAAGAGCTGTGGATGGCCGTTACCCATGAGGGGCATTTTCGGTAACCAACAACATTAAAGCATTTGGAGGGAAATGGGTTCTTGTTCCCGCCACACTCTCTCCTCTGCGCGCGCACACACACACACACATATACTACCCCACAGTCTCTCTCTCTCTCCCTCTCTCTCTCCCTCCTTCCCTCTCTCCCTCTCTCACACACACAAACACACATATACTACCCCTGTTAATCTGAAAATGGAAGGGAACGTGTGTTTCTGCCCTGTACTTTTGTATCTATGCAATGACTAACAAGCCAAAACACAACAACAAACACAACATGGTCCTAAGGGACTTTGCGGGGTGTGATGGTTGCGCAAGATGTGTTTGGGTTATGGCTTTAAAAAAAGAAGGGACTTTGCGGTGAGGACTCTATGGGTGCAATTTAAGCAGGTCACAGTCGTGGTGGCTGTGACTGTGCTCACGAATGGTTATGGGTATATACGTGAGTGCATGGATTTTATGAATGTGAGAAGGCGAACGGGGAGGACTGCCGCAAGGCAGCATGTTGGGTGTATTACATGGGTTCTGTTGTGTCTTCAGTGCTCATGTGTGTGTATAAATTGTGGGTACGGGTTTGTGTGCAGTGTGTATGCTTGGTGGGTTTTCGTGAAAGAAGAAGAGAGGCTGCCGTGAACGTGTGTGACTGTGTGCGAGAGGCTGCATTATAGAGAGAGAGAGAGTAAGGGTGCAGTTAATTGGTCGCTGTGTGTGCTTAAATGGGTGTAGTGTGGAGTTGTCTAGAGAGAATGGAGCAACTGGGCATGAGAGTGCATGAGTTTGTGAGTTGTTGTTGTTGTGTGTGTTTGATTTAGTGTTAAATAGAGACGTAGCAGAGTGTGTAAAGAGGGGTTGGAGTAGAATTCAAATGGTGAAGTGAGTGTGAGTAAACAGAATGTGCAGGTGTATTTGTGTGTGTCTGCAGCAGTGTGCTGCTTGTGTGTGTATTTGCAAAGAAGAGTGAGGCAGCTGTGTAAACCTGTGTATGAGTGAGTGAGCTGGGTGTTTTTACGTGGGTATTGCATGCTATATAACTGTGAGTGTTTGCAGCTGTGTATGGCAAGTGTACGTGTGTTTGTAAGAGTGAAATAGGTGGGTGAGATTTGCACTGTGGTGTGTGGGATTCTTGTGAGATACTAAAGGATGGAGATGGTTAAATTTCAGCCGTGTTAGGTGGTCGTGTGCTCAGCGCTGTGTGTGTGTGTGTTAAAGAAATAAAAGAAGAGGGAGGACTCAACAGTTAGGCATGGGAGTGCAGGTGACTGTGTGTTAGTGGTGTTAAGCAAAGAAGAAATAAGGCAATGGGCATGAAATGGGTCTAATTGTGTGCTGTTTGATGGGTTTTTAATGCATATACCTTGTATTTTGGAAGATGATCTGGGTATAGCATGAACCAGGTGAGTGGAGTGGGTGAGAGTGTCACTGGAGTGCATAAGTGTTTTCTCCTTTTTAGCTTAAGTGTTTGTTTAACTACATTAAAGATTTGACAAATTTGCCCCTAAAAAATATCACGTGAGGTGCACATAGCGACGGCCATCCACAGCTCTTGTAACGGAAAGTCAGTTTTGGGTCCAATTGGATCGAAAATGCAAAGTTGGGGTGTTAGTTGTTGAAATTGGAACCTTAGGGTCCTTTGTGAGACACGGGTGTAAACCTTAGGAGGTTTAGTGTAATTTACCCTTCTAACTAAATTAACAAACTTTATGATGTTTCAAAGTTACCATTAGTTAAGATGGAGACAAAATACTCTAAAGAAATCACAAAGGACAAATTACACTTATGTCCCTGAGGTTAAGGTATAATTACAGGTAAGGACAATAGTTTGAACAAATTACACTTATGTCCGTTGACCAAACGGAATCTTAAAAATCCTAACGGTTTTAATAAAATGGCTTTAGTGCCCTTGAGTTAAAAGGTTAATTTCTTTCATATGCCATTACTTCATCTCCCTTTCTTTCTCTTCCTGTATTTATTTTTAATTATTTTTTTGTTCCTCATAAACTTCCAGATCTACCCATAACAGCAAGTTTCCGGTGGGAAAGGGGACTACCGTCGATGCCGGAGACAAAGGAATCACCGACGGGAGATCTGTCGGGATAACCAAATGGAATCACGCTGGAAAAGGAAGAAAAAAATAGGGGGAAAAAGAAAAGGGACAGACTGGGGGACTGTGAGAAGCAACGTCGCCGGCAACCGGTGACAGCGGGAAATCAAAGAAGTCCCTAAGACGCCGATAAAACGACCGAAAAAAACCATTCACTGCACCTGAAAGCCACCGAAACCCCAGATCGTAATACACAAATGCCATCAAGGCAAAATACTCATCGATCTCTCCCATTCGCAACCTCTTCTCCTACACTGCTCCATACCTGTTTAGCACCATGATTGGTCGCACCCTTCTCTTGTATAGGGACCTCAAGAGGGCGGGGCTAGCTTTGGTTAAAGGCACGGGGCGGCGGCGGCGGTGTGAACTTGAAAATTAGGATTTTCAGTGAGAAATTAGGGCTTGAAAATTAGGGATTTCAGTGAAACCCTAATTTGCAGATTAGGGATTTCAGTGAAACCCTAATTTGCAAATTAGGGTTTCAAATTAAGATAGAGAACAATCTTTAAATTAAGGATTGAAATCTTAATGTAAAATTTTTAAGAATATCCAATATATACAGTACAGTGGGTAATATCGTCATTTTAAAAATATGTATTTATGACATCATAAAAAAGTATACTTTTTGGACGGAACCCTGACGGATGGATACGGCTGATACATTTTAAAAGAGTTTGGTCACGGTATGTTACATTTTAAAACTTAATTTCTTTGACTGTAATTATACCCTAACCTCAGGGACATAGGTGTAATTTGCCCAATCACAAAATTAAAAAGAACTGATGTCTATATTTTGTCTTATTTAATGGTTGCGGGTTATCACATGGAAAACGATTCAGATCACTTGAATATGTGTTTCCTAATATAGAGTTTGAATACATTGTAAATTCGCCTTATCAACATCACTTTTACTAAGAGGGTGTATGTGATTGATTTTGGGATGTCAAACTTGATTTAATCTAGATTAAATAATGTTTGTGTGTGTTTGGCAAAACAAATTAAGAGATTTAATTTGCTTCAAAAAGCTCAAAACTTATTAAATCCATAATATTGGAAAGTGAAAATTATAAATAATCACTTTTCTCATAATCAGGTTTGACCTTCTAATTTATCATACTATCCTCATATCGCTCATAAAAGGATATCCCATATACTTTAACTAATTTGCGAAAATTATTGTACTATAAGCACTAATGTGAGATCGCGAGTGTTTTAATTTAAAGTAAAAAATAAATAACTTTTATAGGTGGACAAAAAAAAAAATTTGATAACTTATTTGTGTAGCATAGTTATTTACAAATGAAAGTTATCTTAAAATCACTACTCTAAATGGATATTAGAAATTTATTTATTAAGTGTCATCTATGATCATTTTGTCGTTGTGAAACTGATTTAAGCACTTTTTATCCAAACACTTTTATAGTTTTAAGTTAGTTTACAATTACTTTTACCAAACAATAAAAGGATTTTGCATAGAGTAGATTACATCTAATCTTAAAAACTGATTAAGATATAAGCAGAATTCTGCTTTTTAGAATCAATCACAAACGGGCTCTAAACCAAAGGAGGGACATGAGCATAAAAAAACAAATGGGAAATGGCTTCACACACACACTTACTTGCAAAGATTAAGGGTAATAGGCCGTTTGGAATTGATTCTGAAAATCAGATTTCAGTTTAAATCTGAATCAGTTTTTAAAATCAGATTGAATCTACTTTAAACAGAATCAGTTTGCTGTTTGGCAAAATTAACTGTGAACTAACTTAAAGTTACAAAAAGTGTTTGGGTAGAAAGTGATTAAATCAGTTTAGATATGACAAAATGACCATAAATGACACTACATAAATAATGTTAATATTCATTTAGTGAAGTAATGTTAACATAACTTTCATTTAAAAATAACTACAATATACGAAAAAATTATTGAAGAAGTTATTTTCAACCACTTACAAAAGTTGTCACTTCTTATTCTGAATTAAAGGTAGAAAAGCGTACATAAATGGTGGGGAGGAAGAAGGCGGCTGTTGATGAACTGTTGTGCTCCCTCTCTTTGTTAGTGTAGAAGAGAATATAACTCCAGAAGCTAATTAATTAAAAGTCACACCCAATAATTAGTTGGGTATGAAATGTCTTTTTGTAAAAAATATGGGGATATGATGGTAAATTAAAAGTTCAAACCTGATTATGAAAAAAGTAATTATTTCACAATCCTCGCTTTCCAGGATTATGCATTTAATAAGTTTTTAGCTTTTTTAGCCAGATTAAATCTTATAATCTCTTTTACCAAACACTCACACACCTGATTTAATTTAGATTAAATCAGGTTTGATCATCCCAAAATCAACCTCTAAATTCCCCTCGGACATGCTCAGATTTGGTATCCCTTACTTTTTAAAAATTACACTCACATCCCTCCAAATTTATTCACGCATCTCCAATTGTCCCTATCACGGTCTTTTCATTTATTTTAGTTGACAAAAGATTTTGAAAACCTAAAAATACGCTTCATGAGTCATCAAGTCCATGTCGATATCATTGGCGTAAATATCTCGCCAACCCAAAATTCAATTCTGTTTATTCAACCGCCTTAAAAATGTCGTTGGTCCCGATCTCCCCCTTCGTTTCCTCTTATTCCCAATGCTATTTTCCTCTCCTTTTTTAGTAAGGGCCTGAGCCCTGTGTAGGCAGGAGTCCGTTTTAAGTGTCTCAGTACAACGCTAATAGGCTTTACCACCTAAATTAGCTGAAACCCAAAGTCTACTCCCTTTGGTGTTTTCATGATGGTCCCCAAGAATGAGGAGGGTTCTAACTAAATAACAAATTTTATGATGTTTCAAAGTTGCCATAAGTTAATTTAAAATAGAGACATACTAGTACTCTAAGAAAATCACAAAATTAGAAAGAAATGAAGTCTGTATTTTTGTCTAATTGCGGGGTACAACATGGAAAATGATTCAGATCATTTGTACACGTGTTTCCGACTCTCTAGAGTTTGAATTTGTAGTTTTATGTCATAAATTCTCCTTATCAATATCACTTTTACTAAACCAAAAGGAGCATATATGTACAAACTAATCTTAAGATCAATCACCCCCTCACCCAAAAAAAATAAAATTAAGGGTGAATTCCACTCGAATCTGCTCAGATTTGTGTCCCTCACTTTCCAAAGATTACACTCACATCCCTCCATATTAGTGTATGCCTCTCCAATTGCGCTTATCGTGATCTTTCCATTTATTTTAGTTGTCAAAATATTTTGAAAACCTAAAAATACGATTGGTGAGTCATCAAATCCATTGACCAACAGCCGTTGGCCGGCGAATAGGTTTGGATTTCAAGGAAAAAGTTTAGGTTCTCTCCCAAAAATAAAACAAATTTGTTTGTACTTCCAATCTAACCCTAAAACTGCGCGCGCACACGCACACGCACACGCACACACGCACACACACATATATATATATATATAGCTCCATTTCCATTCTCTATCAAGTTCTTCTGGATTCATTCATCCTCAAACCAAATCTGATGAAGCAGTATAATTTTTGGCCATTTGGTTTCTCAAAAGGTGTAGTGGGTGAATCTGAAGCATATATATGAGAGTAATTAAGTCATTCTAGTGAAAAAAATTAGTGTCATAAACTAGATCTACCGGTAAGGGGTGTCACCAGTAGCAGAGGCAGCGGGGGGCACGTGCCCACCTGCTGCCTCCTTCTATCTCGCTTAGAGAACGAGGGGCACCATCCTTTCGCGGGTTCATAAACGGTTGTAGATGGTGATGTGTCCAGAAGATGAAGGGGCTGGTTGTAGATGGTGATCTGTCCAGATGAAGGGGCTGGTTCTAGATGGTGATGTCGAGATGAGAGAGAGAGAGAGAGAGAGAGAGAGAGAGAGAGAGAGTTCCATATGTTTTAATAATGGCACTTTATATGATGCTAAACACAAAAGATGGACATTTTATCGGAAAAAGTGCTCCTAAAATGTAACATTTGCTAAAACGCCTAAAAAATACGACACTGTAACAAATTATACTTAATTAGGGCATCACAGTAAAATATGCATTAAAAGAACGACACTCAAATAAATGTCCTAAATAAACAACTTTTATACTATATTTTGCCGACGCAACTCCAATCTTTGTCTTTGTAGTCATCTCAATCTTTATTCTCTAAATATAATTGTCTGGTTGGGTGTTGACTCTTGTGTATTGCAAATTTGAATAACTTATTACAGAGTAAAAGATTGTCCTTTGATCTCTTTGTGCTTTTATACTTTCAAAGGGATCATGTGTTTAACAAAAGGTGGGATACAAAAATTAAAAAGTCTATTTTGATCAGTAAAATGCAGTTATGTGTATTCTGAAATTAGATTGGCACACAAATTTTTGAGTTACCCTTGAATTTACTAAGGGTAAGAAGTGAGTATATGAATTGACTACTCATAAAATTGTGGGTGACTCATTCATGCCCATTGTACCTATGCCCGTTTGAATTGTTTGTTTGTTGAGTTTAATACATTATCACATCAGTTAGAATTAAATTATTTTTTTTTCCTATATCATTTAGGTGCCCATCCGTACCTAGTTTTTGGCTCCGCCACTGGATGTCACGGTTATTTCTGCCCCTCATATGATCAGAAGAATCTATTAACGAATCACTGATGTGATAAAGGCAGGTGATCCGCTTATAAAGAAGCACGAAGAATTCTCTTAGGAACCAAATGAACTTCCAACGTGCGACCTAACCGTCCTGCCTACTTACACCACCTGGCACCTACCTCTTCATATCCAACCAACTTCAAACACTTCTTGTCATCTCAAGGACAATAGAAAAGCTCTCAGCTGATCTCGTAAGAAGTAGCTAGCTGCTGATCGAGTGTTATATCTTCATATATACCGAGATCTCCACGAGCACACTGAAATAGGAAACTGCATATTAATCCACTGTTTTTTTTTATCTTGGGTGTGCATTTTGGTTTCCCAGGTTAGCTTCTACCTGAAATGGCAAAGGACAATGTGACCCCAGATGAAGAGGTAATCTCTATCTGATATAAAGTTTCAAAAGTAGGGAAAAATGGGTCCTCCTCTTAGCTTAAAGGAAGCTGCCTCTGAAATGACTGGGTGGGTGGGTTTTACTTTAGTTGCTTTTTTGTTTGATGAATTTGTAGGTTGTTATTGGTGAAGAGATGGGCAAAGTGAGATTGGTCACCTTAAACCGGCCTCGTCAACTGAATGTCATTTCATCAAAAGTGGTATGTTCAAGCATCTAAACTCATGATACGGAGAGTATTAATTTTTGTTTCCTTTTGAGTACTTAGATACCGTGCCCTTGCTTTGCACTAGGTTTCTTTGCTAGCAAAATACCTGGAACAATGGGAAAAAGATGATAACGCAGAGCTGGTTATAATCAAGGTTAGTCCATAAATTTGAATCTCTCAATCGGAACTTCTGGTCTTCTTCATCCACCATGACTATGGACTAGATGCTGTAGAAATAACATATTACCATGGCCTTTGAGTCAAAATATTCCTTCTGCTTTATAGGGAGCCGGGCGTGCGTTTTCTGCTGGCGGGGATTTGAAAATGTTCTACGATGGCAGGGAATCAGGTAGTTAAATATTTCCAAAAGAACTTATTTAGTTGCCTATTCGAATTAAAATTGTAAGTCACTAGATGTTGCTTTTCTTTATTGGCAGAGGATTCCTGTCTTGAAGTAGTCTACAGAATGTATTGGCTTTGTTACCACATTCACACCTATAAGAAAACCCAGGTACTACAGTGGCTTAACTGCTTGATTGAATCCTCTTGAAGACATAAAACAGAACATGTCGAATTTCTCCTAGTCATGTTGTTGTAGAGACTTCCTAATTACTTGCATATGTTTTTGCTAGGTTGCTCTTGTTCATGGTATCTCCATGGGTGGAGGTGCATCTTTAATGGTTCCAATGAAGTTTTCAGTTGTCACAGAGAAGACTGTGAGCATTGCCTACGTCTTTAAATGCTTGTGTCCCGCAGAATTGCTAAGTTCCAATTCGTACTTTCTTAATTTCTATGCTATGCTAAATTCTCCCATTGTGCATCGCTTGAATATGGTGACAGGTTTTTGCCACTCCAGAAGCAAGTATTGGGTTTCATACCGACTGTGGTTTCTCATACATGCTTTCCCATCTCCCTGGGTGTTTAGGTAAGCATTCAGTTACCCGTTAAAGTGGACATGTATTCAATGGTTTACCTTTTTGTCTTACTAATGAGAAGCTAAGTTGCTTCTCTGTTTGTCCTTGCGAAAGTGGTGAAGTATTCTATATTTCAAATGAGCAAATCAAAAGCGGAACATCATAAGAAAGCAGAATAACATAAAAAGGGAAGACGGCCGCTTGTTTCTGAGCATGCAACTGATTTTCAAGATGTTTTCAGGGGAATATCTGGCCTTAACAGGGGCAAGGCTTGGTGGTATGGAATTAGTTGCGGCTGGTCTGGCAACCCATTTTGTTCCTTTGGAGGTGAGTACAAAAATCTTATCTGAATACCAATCTAGCTTTTGAAACCTGCCTTGGGACCAAAAATGATAAGGGTTGCTTAATGAAAGAACTACTGTATGGGATGACTGACAAGGAACAGAGACGCAACAGCAAAGCTATACTTCACTAAAATTACAGCATCACCATCCGCTTTAACAATTTATGATTGTTTAAGTTCTTTTGAACATATGTGGAAGCTAATTACTGCATTCTGTGTATGTTAGAAATTCCCCGAGCTAGAGAAGTGTTTGGTAAGCCTAAATTCTGGTGACGAGGCTGCAGTCAAAACTGCAATTGAGGAATTCTCTAAAAATGTTCAGATTGAAGAAGAAAGTATATTAAACAAGTAAAGAATCTGAACTAGTGAAGCTTAATTGCTACTTGTGAATAGTTCTTTAAACCAATATGCTTTGGGCAATTTCAGGCAGTCAATAATTGATGAGTGTTTTTCCAAGGATTCGGTGGAGGAGATCATCAAGTCGTTTGTAAGTTTCTAATTCTGCAACACGAAGATCAATATCTCATCAGAATTTTTTACTCTGAGAATTGTATCCTGTTGCTTTGCTCAACTACAAAATTTTACATGAATAGCTGCATACATTGGCCTGCAGGAAGCTGAGGCAAGCAAAGAGGGAAATGCATGGATTGGTGCAGTGCTCAAAGGACTGAAAAGATCATCCCCTACCGGACTAAAGATAACACTAAGATCGGTACTGGTTTCATTTAAAAGCCAAGCTGTAGTAAAGATAATGCATTATGAATGGTTGGGAAAAGCTAAATGAATGCTGGAGTGAGGCTCTGCGCAGTCTAATTGCCACAATCTACTGAGTCCCTTTGTACTGTTAGAACAGTAAATAGAAACTTCTTTCATGAAGGTACAGTATAATTGATCCACAGAATAACAAAAATTTCCGCATAAAAAATATCTAAACTTCAGGACTTTTGCATCATTATGGTCAGTGAGATCTGGCCAAGCTTGTGCCCCCTCCCACAATAAAAGAAGGTTCACTGTAAAGGGATGCAACTTAAATTAGGTCAGCACTTTCGAAATATACTATAATTTTTGCAGCATGACAAGTAGACAGTAGATTTTATTATCGTGATGCAAATTATCGAGTATAAGCTTTTCACTAAATAGGGGGGTGCATATTGAGAGACACCTCTTGGTTTTTCGTTGCAAAGAATCAGAGGTTGCTTATGGTAATTCAATAGCACTATTTTTTCTGGAGAATTGCATCTCATGACCAACGCATGAACTTCCCTTGCTTCTTCCAAACTTTCCACAGCAGCATTCTCCATTCACCAAATTAGACAGTGCATGATCGTGCAAGTGTGTTGCCTAGATCAGCTACTTAATCTACTAGATTGATCTTAGGCATTCTTAAGATTGCATCATACACTGCTAGATCATGTAACTTTTGAGTAATCCTTCTCTTTGTCAACAATTAAAACTGATGACAAGTACACTTAGAAATCCCGTCATTCTGCTGAAAGTTTGATCTAGGAACTCGCCAACAGGGAAAACATTATTTTTGTACTAAAGTGCCTTGTTTGTTACATGTAGAGTTGGGGTAAATTGGAGCCTTCTTTTCCTAGTGAAGATGCTATTGCATTATCTAACGTGAGATAGCCACTCACAAGACACTTCCCTTATGACCTTATTCCACTTCTGATCTTGTGGAACAATTCACATGGCTTGTAATAGCATGATATTAGCGCTTCGTGTCACTTAAGTTCTTTCTCAAGTACCAGTCTTGTGCATTGTTTTGTTCAGTTTCCACCTGGCTATTAATCTTCCTGGATTTGCTCGTCGCAATTCTATTATGCGTCGGTTGCCTCAGATTTAGTTTCTTGAACATGTTTCAGATTCGCGAAGGGCGGAAGCAAACGTTGGCTGAATGCCTGAAGAAAGAATTTAGATTGACAATGAATATACTCCGAACCACAATATCTGGTGACGTCTACGAGGTACTAGTTAGATTTAGCCATCTTTCACTACCAAAGTTTTTCCCTTAATAGATGGCTTAACTTTAGAAATACTAATTCTATCTGACCTCTGAAATGAGCATTGTTCCTTCTCCTTACGTAAAATAGGGTATCAGAGCTCTTACCATTGACAAGGATAACTTTCCTAAGGTATTCTGTACTCCTCCAGCTGTGGTTCTTCACATTTTAGAAAGAAAGAAATGGCACTTTGCCTGCATTTGTTGTAGAATTTAGTTCTTAATTTTTTGGGAGACCACTTTTTAATCGCTGTAAAGCATATAATGTTGCTAATAAACCTTTTACAGACGAAAAGGGTTAAGATTATTCAAGCTTTTACCAATTAAAACATCTCTGATTACAGTGGAACCCGTCAACTCTTGACAAAGTGGGGAAGGAGACACTGGACCTTGTCTTCCAGCCATTCAAAGAAGATTTGGAGCTCAACATTCCAGATAAGGAAGAATGCAGGTTTGCTTTAACTTCTGAAGTTGTCCTCTTTTCTTCGTAGCTTCTACGATGGTTTAATCACATATTGGGTTGCGGTTTCTGATCAGTTCCAATTCTCGAATGCACAGGTGGGATGGGAAATATGATAATTCAGCTTACACTTTGAAGATGTCGAATGAACCAAAATAAACTTCTTCGCAGAGGCCATGAATTTCCCGAAATGGTCGACATGTTCAAAATATCGCAGTGAAAGCATTTGTAGCCAGCAGCTAATCAGAAGAGCTGCAAGTATATTATCAATAAAAGACACTTGCGTTTCAATTTTAGACCAAAATAGAAGGGATACCATGTGTGTGCGTGCGATAGACTGAACAGTCTGAACCCGTAGTCAACCTTCTTAGCAGCAAAAGTAGCAATAGCAAGGTCTACTACTCCCTCACCCAGTGTTCTATTTATGGTAGTCTACAGAGTACATCTGTTACAAGAGGTAAGCATGAACCAAAGTCAAATTTTTGTTACACAGGAGATATAAAATGGCATTGGAGTTTGATTTTGAATCCTTCACTGCTCCCTTAGCCTTGTGTGATCTTAACACAGGTAACACGTTAACACTTAGCAGTGATCAGAGGAAAGAATATGAAGAAAGTCATCCTGTCCTGTCTCTCTTTTTTTCTTTGATGGGTAGGGGTTCATACATATACATTGGAAACTTGATTGTATTAGAAGTCAATATTACGGTGGATCTGGTGTATGCTATACCTCCCACCTTGCAGGAGTGATCATGCCATTCCAGGTCGTGGTAGATTTAACCTACAAATTCAATGCCAAAACCAAATGAAGCCTGCACATTTTCATCTCCACGATTAGGGGATTTGACAAGGGGATCGATCCATTATCATCCTTATAGGAGGGCCTTTCAGCCTCCCTCGTTTGCTGCCAGGAACTAAATTCGATCAGAGAACTCAAATCTCGACTTTAGCTCCTCCCATAAACCATCTACTTTAGATGACTCTTGTTTTCATGTACATCAACTTTCTTGAATCTTATCCGAGTCAGATACTGCATGGAGACGACAAAAAGTTAACCGTAATAAGTCCTTCCTCGTCACAAAGCCCTGAAACCCCAGTTGAAGTTCTTGTTTGCCTTGCTCAAGCTTTGGAAACTTTGGTCTTTATTTGAGATCTTGCCTAGACCACAAATTAAGAACAAACTATTTCTGTAGACGGAGTCCAGTGTTGAGCAGCTCTCATCAGTCGATCTTCTCATCTTTCACTAGTATGTCACCATCCTTCAGCTGAAGTATGTAGAGCTTTTCACAATCTCAGCAAATCCTGGTGGTCGAGGAAGAGAAGCAAACCAGATTCCCACCAGGTAAAACAGCCCTCGCAAGGCAGTAGGATTGTAAGCATCTAAGTCGTTTAACCACCTTGAAACCCGAAGAAATGCAATAGAGGGAAGGAGGGGGTTTGTTAGAACTTATACTAGATAATGCAGAATTAAAACATAGATTATGGATGCACTCATTGAGTTTAAAGTAAACAACACGAAAGCCTGCAAAACTTGATATTTTCAAGTCAAGGACTCCTCAGAGAGTAGACTGAGTTACTTTCTTTATTGTGTATTGCATTTATCTTGTAAGTAGCCTTAGTTTGACATCGGAATCGATGACCTAATGACCTATAAAGACTTAAGACACTTCAGAGCAATATACAAAATGTTTTTGATCCTTTTGAGTAAGTGTCAAAATCAGCATTGACGATGTTAAAGCTTGTTCTTAAGAAGGCAATAGCTAATTGCTGTATTCAAATTAAGCACCGTCGCATTCAAGTACAGTCAATGTGTTGTTATATCGAGACAAGTTTAAATAACGATTATTCAACCACAACGCTAACAATCTCTCATTTCTCATGATGACAAACTTTGATATATTAAACATAAAATGTATCAAATGGCATGCAAATTAGCACGACAATCTGATATATCTCATCGAATCATCTTCAATTTGAAGAAAATGTGTTATTTGAACTCAATACCGTAGTTAGCTCTTTCAAACTAAAACAACAAATACTGCCCCTCAATCTAATTTTCCCCCCACAACAGAAGCATATTTAGTACATGAAATCACAACTATTTCTCCCTCGTATTATCACCAAAAAGACAGGGGTACCGAAGTATGTAAAAATATAGGATTATGATTAAGTTAATGGCTTAAGGTGCATACAACTCATCATCCAAAGGAAATACGAAATTCATATAGACAACCAATAGGAATTCTGTCATGTTCCTAAGAGATGCATAAAAGAAACTTAAGAGACACAACACGTGGGCATTAGAGGGTATAACAGCATGGAAATCCAAAATGCAGATTGATAATAAACAATTAAGGCAATTAAATCATGATTGGGAAATATGGCAATGAACTCATTCGTCATGATTTATAAATCTAGTAGAGTTAAATAAGCGGTTGACAACTGTACTATAGCACATTCAACTCAAGCCACTGACTGGACTTTGATTTGTGCGAAAGTGACAACTGTATTATTAAAAGGGATAATATCACTTATATTCCTGAGTTTAGGGGTAAATTACAGTCAAAGACACAAGTTTTAAAATTTTGCACTTTTATCCAAAAAGTTAAAATTGTGTATCATATATGACCACCGTTAGGGTTCTGTGACCCTAACTAACGGTTTTTGCTGATGTGGTAATATCATATTTTGAAAATGACAATATTACCCCTAATACATATTTTATACATATCCTCTTCCTTCCCATTTTCTCTGTTCTCTTTCCATTTCTTCTCTTCTCGCTCTCATAATCTTGATTCTGTCTTCCCATCTCTATCTAATTCTAATGTCTAATTCCAAAACAAAATGCCACCACCTACGACCTCCACGGTCGTACCACCATCGGCGTCACCTCCAACACGAAAACCAAAACCACCACCATACCCACCCACACCACCACCATCAGTCCAGCCATACGCACCACCACCGTCGTTTCAGTCATAAACCAGCCAGTCAACGGGGAATCACAAGTCACCAAACCCACCACAAACCCATCACAGATTCGATCCACCACCACCACCACGGCACATTTCCCAGATCTCCATCCCTATCTACCACCATCATACCCAGATCTCTATCCTTATCCACCATACCGAGATCTGGGTATGGTGCCAATGCTTCTTAGGGTGGTTTTGGTGGAAGGAAGTGGACGACTGCGAGTCCCAATTTCTGCCGGAGTTTTTTGACGGGATATCAGCGTCTAAGAACCCCAGGTTTTCAAATACTACAGGAACTCGATAATTAGAAGTTTCAGGGAGAATCCTAGGCGAAAGGATAAGCTTTACAGAGGCCAGGAAGAGCATAATTGCAGACGTGGGTTCGGTTCGGAGGGTATTTGATTTCTTGAAGACTTGGGGTTTAATTAATTATTTTGGTCCAAAGAAGCAGTTTAAGTGGATTAATAAGGATGGCAAGTCTAGTGCCGTGGTGGTGAATGCCAGTAATGATTCAGTATATAATTTCTTGGTAGTGGTTATGGTTATTGGATGTGGAAGAAGGTGAATGACAATGGTGGTTCGATGGGTTTGAGAAGGGATAGAAAAAGAGAATGGGAAGAGAGAGGAGTGGTTTGTTCTATAGGGCAATTATGTTATTTTACACGAAAATTTAACACCATCCGTATTCCGTGTGGTCAACGGATATAACTGATATAAACACAAACTTGTGTCCTCGGCTGTAATTTACCCTTAAACTGAGGGATATAAATGATATTATCCCTTATTAAAATTAGAAGTGTGCAACAGTGCATTGTTGTTTTCTCTGAATCACAGTAATCAAATTCAGTTTAGGCAAGCTTAAGGGGTTAGTGTCTAATCCACCTTGCTTCATGGAGAGACTACGGTAGCCAATCAATCAAGGTATGGTCATATTGCCTTCAATAAACTTAGCAAGGCACTTCTTGAATTCATCAACCTTAACTTCCAATTGTTTATTTTGCCTTTTTCTAAGTCCATCACATGCCGTGAGGTCTCTTTTAATTTTTAAACAGAAGGCTTTTCCAACTAAGCCAAGCAATCTATGTTACATCAGTGTACATCAAGCTTGTTGGTTAAACTTCTTACCTGACGAGACTTTCTTTCACGGTTGCTCCACTCTGGTGTGCATCAAATGAGTGGTTTACCCCGGAAGGGAGAAGTAGTATTTGGTTGCAGCCCACAACGATCTCGATTTCAGCCAGGCCCCTTGACCTCCTCCTCAAAAGCGCCGCAAACGAATTTGCCTCTGAATTTTGTTCAGTTTCTTCGTCTTGGTATGTAGGGATTTGTAACTTACTAACTTGATTCTTTGCATCGGTGATTACACAACAATTCTTCCTATGGTTGCTTCCAAACTATCCTTCTACCAAATGTATTTTTTTCAAGGAACACGTGTGTCTGGTGTGGTTTATAGAGGATCAAAAAGTGTACTTTCAATGAAGTTGTGGGACACTTTTATCACTCATCTGAAAAGCAAAAGCCAATAAGCCGAGAAATAGAAATAAAATACGGATGCGGCCATGAATGAATACCATGATTCGAGTTAGTGAGTTATTCAAATATTGTAATTGCATCTTTGGTTCAACTGGAGTTATGGAGGTGGAGCTCTAACGAATTCCAGTTCATTTGGTTTTTTGGTTGTCAATGCATAGTTTAATGAGACATGATCTCTTACTCTCGCTTGCAAAATTAGTTGCCAACGATCTGGTCGGCCATCCATGATGGATGGAAGAATCAGATCTAACTTTTTCAAAACAAAACAAAAAACTTATCGTCTGCTACATTATCTAGCGATCGGTAATTTTGACCAAAATGACTCGAAGATATTTAATGAGTGGGAGGTATTTGCAGGCAAACATGGGCTGCAGTATTGTAAATTTCACCGTTCATTACATTATGTGGCAGACGGTGAAATTTACTTTAAAAGAGAGAGAGAGAGAGAGAGAGAGAGATTTGGCCCGTCCATCTGCAATGGACGAACGACCAGATAGCACTGACAACTTACCTTAAGTTGCATACGCGAGTAACGAATCAGCTCCCTAGTTTAATTGAACAAATATGTGTACTCTATTCGATTAGATACTTGCAGTTCAGGGATTTCAGTACTAAAGTAAATAAACCATTGCCGTCATCTCCAAGTATGAACAAAATCCTAGCTCCGTCGCAAGCCTTAAATATCCATCACCACAACTTCCTCCATGTTCGGCAGTCTTTATTCATCTTTGTGCAAAAGACAAAGATGACGCAGTTGAGCTTCAATTACTTCCGAACTAGGGAAATGACCAAAATCCGACCATCTCTAAAACCCTACCAACTAGAAATCAAGTCCAATCCGCATTTATCCAAGTAAACGATAAGACCGCACATCTAAATTTGCTAACGAAAGATTGAGTCGCCACCAGGCCTCCACCGTAAAATATTTGCGACTAGTAATAGCGGTTGTTACAGTGCGACGGTGAGAGAAAACAGGGGTAAGAGAGGGACAATACGACGTGGCTCTGAAGATAATGGCATTATACGCGAGGTTGAAACTAGGTGGGTTGGTGCTGTGGTGATGGTTGTGGTCTGAAGAGCTAGCCCTACACACGTTACAAATTGAGGGAGGGAGAACGAGAGAAATTAGTTGGCTAGGAAAGGGAGGGGGAGGGCACAATAGTCATTTTACAACAAATTTATACTCTGTATTCATAACAGTTAAAGCACGTATTCTATACATTGGATATATAGCAAATATGAATAGAATTGCCCCCTAACTTCTAGGGACTTGGGGAATATTATCCCAATTTTGTTTTCTAGTTTACAAAACTTTTAAGCGAGATCTCGTAAAAGGAGACAATTTCTCGTCATCAATTATTCGATAGAGATTTTGGACGTGTAATTTACATGATGCAGGGGCGGTTGCTTCAACTACGAGCAAGTTGAAGAAAGAAAACTTGGTCCGCCCTCGTACTCATCGTGCAATCTATATCAAAGATACAACACAAACAAAATGAAGGTAACAGTGAGAAAGAAAACCCTAAGAAACCCCTTGGAAGGACAACCGATCTCGAAGAGTGTCAAATATTGACGAAGCTGCTGCATTCTGTGCAAAAGTCAACTTCAACCGCCCAAGAAGTTCGCCATCTTTAGCCTGAGATGCAGCGTCTGCGGCCTCTTTTGCCATGCCAATCCGAGCATAAGCCTGTTAAGGTTTACAAGATGGAACTTTAGCCTTTGTTGCAGAGCAAGTGCGTGTGCATATGTGCGTCTGTGTTTGTGTGCATGCATAAACAGAGAGAGTACTGGCTTGGTAAAATTTTTATCACATCATGTTTTGGTTGTGGTTGTTGAGTGTCTAAATCGCAGAGATAAGGAGGTTTTAGTGAGCTTTAAACTACTCCTATGTCATACCAAGTTTCGTTTCCTCTTCACAGAATCTCAACACTGGAACAACAGCCATACTTAAAACTATGAATCTCACCATTAAAGCAAAACTTGCAGAGCCAATCATTTTTAAATTTGTGTTTGACATCACTTGTAAGAAACCCCATACCCATATAAGCATGCACATGAGATGGAGTATAGCTGAAATGTAAATGCTCAGGGGATGAACAGCCACACAAGGAAGAAGATGAATCCATATGAGGATATCAGAGATATAGTGGGGGTGGTACCAGTGAGGAAAGATGAGAGAACATGCTTTGAGATGGTTTGGCCACATCCAATGCAGGCCATTAGTTGCCCAAGTAAGAATAAGTATATTGTAAGACGAAGTAGGAGTCAGACCTAGGATAACATGGGCAGAAGTAGTGGAAAGGACTTGATTGTTAGGAATTAATGAGAGAACATGTGCTTCAATGGGGAGAATGGCAGACAAAGACTCACAAGGCGGACCTAACAAGCTTGCAAGAAAGGCTGAAATGATCATATTGAGATATTTCTCAACATAAACCTCATCAATAAGTTTGTTACCTCGGCTCGTTCCCGGGGATCTGCCAGTTTTGGTATATATTTCAAAGCTTCACCTCTTTCATCCGCATCAACGCATGCCTCCACAAATGGTCGATAACCTATAGTAAGGTTGTGAAAAAGGAAAATGAGAAACCATTATCTCCATGCAAACACACAACAGAGAGTAAAGAGCAACATTTTCTACGCAGCCTCTTAAAAAAGTGTATTTGTTTTAGGGTAAATTACACACGGCTCCCCTGAGGTTTGCCTATATTACACACGGACCCCCCTATCTTTTTTTATTACTCTCCGCCCCCTGTAGTTTGGTATTGTGTTACAAAGCACCCATTTCCGTTAGGGTGCCGTGAGAAAATATTAGGGCAACTTTGATTTATTATGATATATCGAGAATGCCCTTATCTTCTCCTTCTCTTTATCCCCTTGACTCAAGCTTCACCTCCACCTCCCTCTTCTCCATGGCCTCCCACGACCTCCACCATCACCACCGCCCACAGCCCCCCGTCCAAAAAGCTCAAGCCCACCCCCATCACCCCCTCCGAACTCCTCGTCGAATTCTCCCACCACGCCGCCTCCACCGCCCGCATCCACAACGGCAGCTTCGGCTCCTGTCCCGCCTCCATCATCGCCGCCCAGCGGAGATACCAGCTCCAGTACCTCTAGCAGCCCAACAGCTTCTACTTCAACCGCCTCAAGCCTTCCATCCTCAAGACCCGCTCCATCATCAAGGACGTGGACGAGATCTCTGTCTTCGACAACGCCACCGCCGCCGCTGCCATCGTCCTCCAGCAAATCACCAGCAAATCACCGCCGTTGCCATCGTCCTCCACAAACTGACAAATTAGTCCAATCCCTCCACCAACCGTCGCCATAATTATCAAATCCGAACCCTTCTCCCTCGATAACCATGGACTCCGGCTTCTATTCCTCGATTGCCACGAAAAATAACCACCTCCCCTCATCCCTCTGCAGTTCGATAGTATAGTGGATGTGTTTGTGTGTTGACATGGTGTTTGTTTATGTATGTGTGTGTGTTGGAGGGCTGATGATAAATAGGGGGTCGCAGGGAATAGGTTGTGCGGTGGTTGAGGGTGGGGGATGGGGGGTGGGGTGTGGTCGACAATGGGTCGTGGTGGCTATGGTTGGTGGCCCGTGGCTTCGCCGGCAGTGGTGTGGCAGTGCAAAGGGTACTGTAGGCGTGTGCGTGTGTGTGTGAGAGAGAAAGAGAGAGAAGAGAGGAGGGGTGGTAAATTAACTTGTTCAATCATGGGTAAGACCGTCCTTTTATTAATTTTGTTAACTCCGTTAACAGAAAAATAAAAATGTGTAGCTTAGTGTAATAAAAAAAGATAGGGGGGTCCGTGTGTAATATAGGCAAACCTCAGGGGAGCCGTGTGTAATTTACCCTTTGTTTTATTATTACTACTAACTAGCCTAAGAATGCACCCCAAGCAGGGACAGTTATATAAAACATAGCTACTTTAAAATATTGAATTGCATCATAAAATTCATTGCATTTAGTTGAATATCTATGCAGGAGAGATATTAGCAATAGTTAATTACATGGTTATTCCAACAAGGATAGTAACAATAATTTTTAATCAGGTAAACTTATATTTAGGTTTTAGCATATTAGTCAAACCTAATGGTGGAATATCATTAAGTGAAACATTTATGCATTGAGCTGATACAAATTTCATAAGACAGTTCAAATTAACATATGGCAAAAATATAAGGACAAATATAATAAGTTTAATAGGATGTTGCATGAGACATTTACAAAAGGCTTGTGTAAGTATCTTTTGATAATAATGTGTACATTTCAATGGCTTGCCCATAAATCTAACTACAAATTCGTTTACCGAGTGTCATTTCACTACAGAGGGCAAAAGTAAAAAATTTCAGCAATTTATAATTTGAACATTGTACTATGTAAGAAGCCATGATAAGCAAAATAAATGTAGTTCATTTGGTTCACTTGCTTTCCTTTTTAAAAATGCATGATAAGAGCTCTTACATGAAATATGTTAAATTTAATTCACGACTTATGACACATTTTTCGTGCTATTGATTAGTGCAAAACTTGGGCCACTAAATCTCGTCGTATATACGACGACGTTTATTATTTTTTAGTAAAGTGGATTCATACTCCCAATTGGCTAAAAAGCCAATAGTTAATTATGCCCATGACAACCTCCGGTTAAAGAAACACAAATGAAATGACAAATACGTATAGAAACTTTCATTTCTGCAAGAGGCTTAATACATCATGAAAATGTAATTTGGATTCACATGAGGTAATAAGAAAACAAAAATAAAAATCGTAAGATTCACCTTGACTCCATTTCTTTTCAATGTTTCTTCCTCTTCCTCTTTCTTTTTCTTTTTCTTTTTTTTTCTGGTTCTTCTAGCCGCCGAAATGGGCTCACAATCCCTACTATTTTTTGTTTCTGTCCTCTCTCTTCTTTTGTTGCTGAATGTTTCCTATCTTTCCTCCCTCTATTCTGCTGAGAATTATTCTTCTTTTTATAAGCCCAAAGAAGAGACCTAACCCCTTGTCCTGTGACCCATTTAGTAAGCCTTGGCTTATCTTCAACCCACCTTTTCCTCCAACGTGCAAAGTCTTTGGGTTCAAAGACTTTTTCATCTCCTCCGATCATAAGCCACCATTTCTAGTTTGTTTCATCTCCAAAATTGTCAAGCACTTCATTTTCACTGTACTTCTTATTGATGGCCAATCTTTTCTTTGATGCATATCCAAAGAATAAATTCCTAGTATTTCATAATGGACCGCCTATCCATTAATTTCTGGGCTTTCGGGCTTTCTTAGATCTTTTTGTTAAAAGGCCAACAGTTAAATTGGGCAGACTTTTATTTGGATTAAAGGAAGGCCCAAATCTGCCAAAGTTACGGTGCCAACAAATGTTCCTCGTGATTTGGACTTATTTTTTTCTCTTTTAAGAAAAAGACTGGATCACAAAAATTCTTGACAATTAAACCCATCTCTCTTAGAATTCCTTTCAACCTGGCAATTCTAATTCACATGATAGAAGGTGGCCTTCATACTAGTCTTGCTTGAGGATTATAACACCTGAAGAAGATAACTTTCACAACTTGTCTTGCATTAGTATTGTAGCACCCACACAAATGTATATATATGTGCTCATTCCTGACTTCTTCTGCACTTTCACATCTTCTCTGCACAGAAAAGGTAGAATTTCTACACTCTTGCTCTTTTTTCTTCTTTTAATGTATGTCTTCAGATTCTTCCACCAACAAATTTTTTTTTTCTTTTCCAGAAAGCATTTGAGCAAGCCAAACAAATATTAGTTTGATTCTGGCCCCAATTATCATTGATCCAAAAAAAACCTTCATAATGTTATTGGTTTGATTTTGGCCCCAATTAGAATTGGCCCAGAATAATCTCGGAAACCATGGCAAGACTTTCGAGTCCAGGCCTAACAGACTTGCTCATCCAGCCCCATTATTAAGCGGGCAGAAGATGTCAAGTTAATGGTGGTCTAGGCCCTGTTCACGGTCCAATTAATGTCTTGGACTGCCTGGAACGAGGAGTGGGCCACGAATTTTAAGGCTCACTACTTGATCCACCCCTTTTCTGACTCCTGAAAAGAAAAGTTTAAGGAGTAAAAAGGTTAGTGCTTCCAAGGGCGTTTCTCAGCAGCTTAGCATTGCGCTTGACCAACCGAGTTAGGCAAGCTTTCCTGAAATTCATATCAGACATTTATATATGAACCTTTTATGTCGCCACTCTTTTGCTTGCTTTAATTTTTTCTCTTCGTCTCCCCCCCCCCCCCCCCCCCCCTCCTCTTTTGCAGCTGATATGGAGATAAAAATCCCGGAATCGCCTACCAAGTTGAGTTTTGGCAGAGAAGAATTTGAGCTTGAATAGATTTGTATGAACCTAGACACCTGTTCCATCCACATAAGAAGTACAACGAAAATAAAGTGCTTGACAATTTTGGAGAGGAAACAAACTAGAAATGGTGGCTTATGATCGGAGGAGATGAAAAAGTCTTTGAACCCAAATACTTTGCACGTGGAGGAAAAGGTGGTTTAAAGATAAACCAAGGCTTATCAAATGGGCACAGTACAAGGGGTTAGGTCTCTTCTTTGGGCTTATAAAAAGAAGAAGAATTTTCGGTCGAATAGAGGGAGGAAAGATAGGAAAAATTGCAACAAAAGAAGGAAAAGAGAGAGAGAGAGGGAGGGGGGAGGGGGAGAGAGCGAGGGAGAGAGTGTGCAGCCCATTTCGGCGGCTAGAAGAACAAAAAAAAAAGAGAGAGAGAGAGAGGAAGAAACGTTGAAAAGTGGAAGTCTTATCGAGCGAGGGGATAGGCTTAAAGGTGGGGGGCCCTTTTCCTATCGCTTTTTTTATTTGACTTTCTAACTGGTACCGCCCTCAAGGTTTAAAAAGGAAGGACTCTTGTATTGCGTCCACCGCTCTCAAGTCACAAGTCAAAGGAGAAGCAGTGTGTGCGTCCAGCTAGTAAATCAAGCGGCTTTGTTTGATCGAAGGTCCCATCCATAGGGAGGGATCTCAACAACTGGGCCAACCAATCATGGATTGGTCTTATCCCAACGGCTGCCCTGACACAATGCATACTTGAGAGAACCTTCGTTTAAGTTTAGAAGGCACCTCAAGGATATTGCATGCAAATGCAGAATTAACCTAGCTATTTATAGTAGGCAAAGGAGCGGTCAAATAGGTACTGCACCACCTCAAACAGAAAGACTAAAGGCCAACGATCAGTGGCCGACTTTAAACAACATACTTATTGAAAGACTTTGTCTAATACCATGTTAACAACAGTGAAAATTTCTAGTGTTAAATATCTTCAGGGGTGGAGTATATCTGTTACACGCTTACAGAATATCGCATCTCGTTAAAGAATTAATGTATTAAAATCAATGTGTCTGTATATCTTTGGGTATTCTACTAGACAAAAACATGACTCTAAAGAGTATATCGTGGAAGCTTTAATGTCCTAACATCAAGCGATGATTTGACATGAAATGACTTATGCAACATTACAGCGACATGTTTCCGTTCAGGGAAATGCTATTTCCACCCCCTAAGATTCTAAATTCACCCTTTTTTGTCGCAAAAAAAAGTGCACACTTGTCACACTAAAGTATATTTTAGCGACAAAAGGGGGTAAAAATAGCATTTCCCTTCCCTAAATTAGCAAACTTCACTCCTAAAGCTTTTCACAGTAGCTTAGATGATCCATGTCCGGGTAACATAAACGTATATCCCAAAGACATAAAATAAAAGGAACTGCCAAACAACGGAACATAAAAACCAAGAAGATGAAGCATTTATTTTCAATGAAATTCACTATTGACAATTATTTGTCGCCGACTTATAGCTTTTACACCAATTAAATAATTTTTTGTAATTTTTCATGGGTATTTTTTCAGTTCTACCATTAATAAAAAATGAGGTTAGGAACTTCACCAAACATCCTTATACATTACATTGACAATTTACAGGGTAATTGAATTCACTGAACAATTGAAATCTATTCTATTGCACTCCAAAATAATAAGGATCGTCCAAAATAATATTTGAAGACCTTTAACGTCACTAATTAGTTTAGTATATAGTTTTAAATCCTATTTTTAACTATCAAACTTTTCTTTATAAGTAAGAGTATAATCAGAAACATGCCAAAGGGGCAAACTCATGTACCCAATTAATGTACCATTCAGCCACCTATTCAAAGAGTAAAACTATCCAAAAATTCAAGAAAGGCCTCACTGGAAGTAACATTTTCCGCAGCCCAGAATGCTAAAGTAGACAAAAGAAGAGCCTTTGGATTATCAACAGAACTCTCCAACCCTTCAAATCTCTGATATTCTTTTCCTTTCATAAAGTTATAGCCACTTTAGATTATCAGACTTTTTGAGTAATTCTTTAAATATAAAATTATAGCCACTTTTTTGGTCGTGAGGTCCCTATAAAAAAGAATGGCCTACATTTTGCTTACCAAAATGATGGTAGATGCTTTACATAATTTAGAAAAAAAATTTGCATCAGTTAAAATTAAAAAGATTAACCAATTGTCACGTCATCTTTTATCCTTTTCTAAATTTCATACTTCGTTTTTTCTTTTTCAGATTTATTGGTTATATTTTCATATTGGAGAAATATTTCCGGGATACAACACCAAAAATAAGTCCTAATATGCAGTATATTGGTCAAGTAGAGTTGAGTTCTCAAGAACTAGTTTACGAACACATATGCCTTACTAATATAGCAATTACTAAACCTGAGAAATTAACTAACTTGGAAATGACGACACCATCTAAGATAATATTTGGAGACCTTCAGCTACATTTTTATGTTTAGTATACAGTTTTCTAACTTCTATTTTAATATAATTCGATAACATGTTGATAAAGAAGCTATTCTTACGCTTCTTTGAGTATCTCGCTTCGCTTATTATATTCTATACTATATATAAACAAAACAAAACCCGCATGTCCTACTGAAAGCTTAGTACACAAGTATAATAATTCCTTTCTTCTCGCTAGCTAGCTGTCTAGCTCCAAGCCATATCTCATAACTACGAAAAAACTTTGTAGGGTTCAACGCCAAGGTAGAGGGACATGTGGTGGAGGGGTTCATGAGTTATGACAGCAACAGAGTCAACTTCTTCTAGTTTGCACCCTAAAGATAATCAAATTACAGAGCTTACCGATAGGTGGCCTTTTCTCCTTCGAAAACTTTTCCAGGGCATCCCAATCCCTGATTGTTGCCAAAGCAAAAACTTTAAGCCAATACCATCGTTTCTCTGTAACCTGAATCAGATGCATGAATGCACACATGAAAAAAATTAACAAGTTGCGGAGTTAAGCAAATAGATGCACCGAAAAATTAAATATGCTTAGGCATTTCCTTGCCGCATCTCTATGTAAGAAAACACTCATCAATAGATTACGGACCTTAAATTCTGTTTTAACTTTCACTGCAGCCCGATGATTTCCCAGTACAATACACGTACGAATTGTATCACTGATACTTGAATCCACGAAAATGGCCTGCTTTGTACTCACTTCTAACTCGTGTTGCATTCTGCACAGGAATATCAAAGTATAATGAAACGAAACAAAGGGATGAGGGAACAGAAATAAGAGCCTCAACTGGTGCATGTTTAGCCATAGAAAATAATTTAAGATACAGGTCTTTAAGAAAACAAATAAACAGAAGTCTCTTCACTGATTGGTGCATTACATTCCTCGGTTTTCATACTTGTACAAGAACTGTGTTGG